>SJYA01000603.1:408690-470808 GCA_006410615.1 Neotragus moschatus | reverse complement strand
AAAAAAAAAAATAAACAAATGTCTACATGGAGAATATTGATTATTTCATATGACAAGAAATATCAGGAAAATGGAAAACAAAAAAAAAAATGAAAGATAACAAATGTCTACATGGAAAATATTGATTACCAGGTAAAACATCATTTCTCTTTTACTATATGACACATAAGCGGGCTTCCCTGGTGGCTCAGAGGTTAAAGCGTCTGCCTCCAATGCAGGAGACCTGGCTTCGATCCCTGGGTTGGGAAGATCCCCTGGAAAAAGAAATGGCAACCCACTCCAGTACTCTTGCCTAGGGAATCCCATGGACAGAGGAGCCTGGTAGGCTACAGTCCAGGGAGTCACAAAGAGTCGGACGTGACTGAACGACTTCACTTTCACTTTCACATTCATAGGACACATTTTGTTAGTAAGCCCTTTACCTGCTTCCTATCACTCTTAACTTTGACCCAAAATTAAATATACAACAACTAAAATTTTAAAATTCACTGCTGCTGCTGCTAAGTCGCTTCAGTCGTGTCCGACTCTGTGCGATCCCATAGACGTCAGCCCACCAGGCTTCCCCGTCCCACTAAATATGCGTAAAAAATATTGGATATAACCCCCAAAAAAGTTCAGGAACTTAAAAGACATAATCAACAGAAATTCCACAATCTGAAATCCTCAGCGAAAACACAAAACAAAACAGTACTGAAGAAAGAAACAATACCTGGCAGACCAGAAGGACAATATCAAAGAACCCAACATGCAACCATACATGTAAGTGACATCCAGAAAAAGAAGGGTAATAATATGCAAGAAAAAAAATCCAAGAAACATTAGTCAATAATTTCCCTAATTTGATAAAAACTGTTGACCTGTGCATCCAAGAAGTTCAGTTGCTCACATCAGGATAAGTTCAAATAAAAACCACACCAAGGCACTCGACAATCCAACTTCGGAAAACAAATGGTAACTATTCTGAGTTGTGTCAGTTCTTACCTGGATATATTTCTTGTCATAATCACAACCTGGCTGTAGGGATCTGATATCTACTTTGTGTAATTTATTTAGCAGATCAACTTCAGGCACTCCATTGACTTCTTTTATTAATTCAAGTGGCATATCAGATCTGCTTCATAGTGTGTTGGAAAGCAAATTCAGTTAGGGAAGTTGATAAGTTACTGCTGAAAACACAAAAACCAGTATTTTATCCAAAATGTAGTAAATAATTTGCTTTAAGTATCTTTGATTTGCTTTTCCTTTTTAGTCATCACTGTTGGGGAGAAGGACGGGTGAATTATTCTGTAATTTTATTAAGATGATCAATACACACATTCTCCTAAGACATTCAAATTTAACCATTTTCTATTAGTCTTGTATTTTAAGAACTACTTGTATAATTCAGCTTTAGGATCTGTGAAAAGGGCACTAACAGCTGCCTTTACCATTGTCCTTTAAAGGTACAAACTATTGAGGAAGGGAAAGGAGGTTGAAAAGTTTTGCGCTTGTTTTTAAATCCCTCTGGCAGTTGTAACATTGTGTAGGTAAACTGTGCCCCAAAAGTTTATGACTCCAAAATATATCTGTTGCCTCCTCCCTCCTGCCACTATGCAGTTGAAAGAAACTACTGAACAGCTGTTAAACTTGCGCATTTTCAGATTCTTTTTTTCCCCCAGACTTATTGTCTGGGACACGCACTAGTATCGATATTTAGTTTTAGTGTGTGCGCACCAAGCTTCTCCAAGCCAGGTGACAGTCTTGAGGGCGGAGACCTGGATTAACTGAAGTCAGGTGCTCACAAAACGCTAAAATGCTCAACACAAGCTCACGAGAAGACGAGTACGAAGAGTTTCCCTGCAATAACTCCTCCAAATGTTGATCTAAACTAAACCAGGCTCTTCATAATACCGGTTCAGGTCCCGACTCACCTCGTAACCACGTCAAGATCTCCAAATTTAGCTTGGAAATTGACTGACCCGCTCTCTTAAAAGAGAAACTAGGAAGAGTTCGGGCGGGCGCCCTGGTGACGTCACACGCACGGCGGCAACCCAGTCCCACGCATGCGTACGCGACCGCTAGGGCGTTCTCGGGCCTTTGGAAGAAGGAACTGCGGGATGGTGTGTAGGCCTAAAATGCGCTGGAAGTTCCTCGGAATACCTAGAGAGGATCCAGTGCGTGGCGGGGAGGGTGGCGGCTGTACTACTGCCGCGCCCCGAATTCCCGCGGATCCACTTAGGGCGGCTCACGCCTATTTCGAGCAGTCTCTCCGGCGGGTGGCAGAGGGGGGAGAGGCGGTGCTACACATTTCCTAAATCCAATAACCAATGAAAAGCCTTTCGCAGACCTGGGCGGGTTTGGTAGATTTGGAAGCTCCTGGGGACAGGGCCATTGTTTTAGTTCCCAGTTGTCTTCCCCTAAAGGCAAGAGCTCTAACGCAGTTTTTACAGTGAAATAAATCTAGCAATGAGGAATGCTACTTTTCAGACTTGATTAACCACTTCAATGATTTATAGGACTATGATTTTATGCTATAATTAATGAGCTGTTTAGTTGCTAAGTCTTGTCAGACTCTTTTGCGACCCCATGTGTAGCTGGCCAGGCTCCTCTGTCGCATTTCCCAGGAAAGAATCTTAGAGTAGGCTGCCGGTTTCCTTTGCCAGGGCAATCTTCCCCTCCCGGATATCAAACCTGCCTCCCCTGCATTGGCATTTGAGTTCTTTACCACCGAACCACCATAATTAATGAGATGCTGTTAAATGTAATCTTCTGCTTATTTTTGACTTCTCCCTCCAATCATTTAAGTGAAACTACCCAGTGCAAAACTAGAATGAAATAAAGATTCACATAAATATTTCCAATGCTATTTGAACTGAAACATCTGCTGTACATAGATATTTGCAGGAAGAAATAGCTAACATATTTGAAGAAAAAAATTTTTTTTCAGCAGGAAGCACGTGTGTTATTCCATCTTCCCTTTCTCTCCCGTCCTTGTATTCATATACCACCAGTTGTGATAACAGTTTGAGCTCTGCAGCTGGTTATTTGAGGAAAACTACCCAAGGGGTCAATTACACATCTTTCCTCAACCTATTTTCAACTTTTCCTTCTTACTCACTGTGTTGATCTGAAACAAGTAAGACTACCAGATAATTCTCCAACAAGGATGTGTTTATTTGGGATCAGTAGAACGTGGCAACTCAAAGTTTGCAAAAACAAGGAAACATACAAGAAAAGGACTGGAAAGGGAAGAAGAAAGCTGGTATAGAGGGGGAAAGAGAGGTGGGAGAATTTTAATAAGCAAAGAGTTCATGGCTTTTCATTGAGTCTTCTTTTAACCTTATTTTATATTGGAGTATAGTCAATTAATAAACAATGTTGTGATTAGTTTCAGGTGAACAGTGAAGGGACTCAGCCATACATATATATCTATCTGTTCACCCCCAGACTCCTTTCCTATAACATTGAGAGCAGAGTTCCATGTGCTATACAATAGGTCCTTGTTGGTTATCTGTTTGAAATACAACAGTGTGTACTTCATCCCAAACTCTCTACCTATCCCTTCCCTCCATCCTCCTCCCTGCAACCACATTCATTCTTTAAATCTGTGAGTCTCTGTTTTGTAAGTTCATTTGTATCAAATATCTTTGCCAAGGAAGGGAAGTCTGTTTTCTTCTTGTTAAGGTTAGCAAGGTGTGAGATCTCACTTTTCTAGTCTCCCAACTCTAGAGACTAACTGAATTTTTTCCCAATATCTAATGAATTAACAATCACCCAAATTATAGTGTTCTGGAAACATAAAGGTAATTACTATATTTTTTAACTTATCCAAATGTGAACTTATTGGAAAGAAAAAAAAAGTTTATAGAAGATATTTTCATAAGCTTCCTGTTTAGCATAGGCCCAAAGCCTTGGTCGTCATAGGATCCTTATAAATATAGAGGACTAACAAAGGATTTACTATTAGGTCCTACAGGGAAATACACAGGAGCAGTTCATTTCTTTGGGAGTGAAACTATCCACTGATCTTATGACTATCAGTTCTCCAAGATTACTAAAGCCCCAAGTTTTAACACCATGATCATTAGAGGGGAATTTTTTTTTCAACTGTCATGTATGAACTTGGTAACACAGAATCTGTATACATGTTCTTAGTTTTAAAACTATACAGCATCTAAACTATCTTTTTAGTTAATCCTTCAAGTTATCCTTTGCCCTAAAATGAGAAAAAAATCTTACTTTCAATTTAAAAAAAAAATGGGGAAAAGTGCCAAATTGATCTTTTTGAAAGGGGAGTAAAACACTATGGGGTTCAAACAGTATAGTTATCAATTCCCTAACTGGACATGGAACAACAGACTGGTTCCAAATAGGAAAAGGAATATGTCAAGGCTGTATATTGTCACCCTGCCTATTTAACTTATATGCAGAGTACATCATGAGAAATGCTGGACTGGAAGAAACACAAGCTGGAATCAAGATTGCTGGGAGAAATATCAATAACCTCAGATATGCAGATGACACCACCCTTATGGCAGAAAGTGAACAGGAACTCAAAAGCTTCTTGATGAAAGTAAAAGAGGAGAGTGAAAAAGTTGGCTTAAAGCTCAACGTTCCGAAAATGATGATCATAACATCTGGTCCCATCACTTCATGGGAAATAGATGGGGAAACAGTGGAAACAGTGTCAGACTTTATTTTTTTGGGCTCCAGAATCACTGCAGATGGTGACTGCAGCCATGAAATTAAAAGACGCTTAGTCCTTGGAAGAAAAGTTATGACCAACCTAGATAGAATATTCAAAAGCAGAGACATTACTTTGCCGACTAAGGTCCATCTAGTCAAGGCTATGGTTTTTCTTGTGGTCATGTATGGATGTGAGAGTTGGACTGTGAAGAAGGCTGAGCGCTGAAGAACTGATGCTTTTGAACTGTGGTGTTGGAGAAGACTTTTGAGAGTCCCTTGGACTGCCAGGGTCCAACCAGTCCATTCTGAAGGAGATCAACCCTGGGATTTCTTTGGAAGTACTGATGCTAAAGCTGAAGCTCCAGTACTTTGGCCACCTCATGCGAAGAGTTGACTCATTGGAAAAGACTTTGACGCTGGGAGGGACTGGGGGCAGGAGGAGAAGGGGACGACAGAGGATGAGATGGCTGGATGACTCGATGGCCGTGAATCTGAGTGAACTCCAGGAGCTGGTGTTGGACAGGGAGGCCTGGCGTGCTGCGTTGCGGGGAGCCACCTCTGACTGAGGGGGCTTTCAGCCCAAGGTATAGCTCAGTGAGCTTCCTTACTTTAAGGGCCTGGGCTGGAGGCAAGGCTCTGGGAGCTGCCTTATCCTAAGGGCCTCTGGAAACACAACCATAGCTCTCTGTCCCGCCACCCCTGATTGATTCTTGAGGCCAGGAAAACATCTTCTGCCATGATGTGACTCCCTAGGTTTAACAATAGTTATCTTAATAATTAACCAATGAGTAACTACCTGTTTTCTAAGATGTATCACGTGCATGCTTTAGGTTTACTCTGCCTCTTTTCTTTTAAGGTATAAATATCACAAGCTCAATAAAGACTTTGTCAGTTGCATGAAAGCTGCCTCATGGTTGATTGCTTCTGAACCTCTTGACCGCATCTTTTCTTTCTTTGTTTCTCAGCCTCGTTGCCCTTCTTCAGGACCATTCGACTTTGCCGGCTGGCACCGGCACTGCGATTCATGGGGTCACAAAGAGTAAGACATGACTGAGCGACTGAACTGAACTGAACTGATATACAATAAATGAGAGAGATGATTAGTCCTTATTGATATATAGATATGTCCACCTATCACTCCCAGCAAATCTTAATACAAACATAATAGTTCATCTCCATAAACCCCAAGGCAATTTACTCAACAATAAAGTTATATAAATCAGGTATATGTTGGAAAAGTTTAGAACACAGGACTGTTTTGAAAGGTCAGTTTGACTGTGGAGAATATGTCATTGTATTTAATAGTAATTCTAATTGTATCCAATCCAACTCTATTTAATTGAGGTTTATGCCTATTTTATTTATTTATTTTACATTTGCAATTGGCATTTAAACACCTTCTTCCACAGCCTAAGCTTACTACAGGCAAGGAGAATTGTTTGCTATTGTGACCAATGTGACCAATTGTGACCAATGTCTGGCACATTATAGGTGCTGAATATTTGTTGAATGAACAAATGTTAAGGAAAAAAAAATCTCTTTCCTCACCTCTGGCTTCCATCATTCCATTTCACCCCTAATTTACTGTATTACATTGAAATTGTCATTCCAAGATAACTGAAGATTTCTTTGTTACTAAACCAAGAGGATACTTTCAGTCTTTCTTACTCATAATTTAAAAAAGTATTTTCATCTTGCTACTGTAACTGCACAAGGCCTTATGGAGCCTCTCTGGGACAGGCCCTCCCCACTCATGTCCTCCACTTGCCTCTTGTCTGTAAAAAAAAAAACTTTAGCCGAATAATAAATTTAATCAGAGAAATGAGAAAATGCAGAAACAAAGGAAAACTGTCAAGCAAGACTAAATAATGATAGTTTAGCTATTAAACGAAGTCAGACAGTTAGTTTTTCTTAAGGGCTATATAAAACATTCTGCACCATATCTTTTGAACTGTTTTGCAGATACTAAAACCCCCATCAGATGAGTTTGCCCACAAACGTGCTGACCACAAGCATGTAGACCAACAGACCATTTGGAACCAGAAGTTGATGACGTTGATTCCTGCTTATCACCAACCAAACAAAAGGATGTCCAGAAACATATACCCTGAAACCTTCTCACAAGTATGTAGCTCTTTTTTCTCTTTCTCCTGTATAACCTCCAAGCAGACCATGGGGAGTAGGGCCTCAGTTCTTTGGTCCATGAGTCAACCTTCTCTTTGGGATTGCCAACTTCCTCAATAATGCTCTTTCCTTTTACCCAGTATTGGTCTCTCAGTATCAGATTCTTGAGCCATGAGCAGCCAAATTTAACTTTGTAACACTACCACATGTTCTTAGTTTTTCTTTTACCCTCTATCAACAGAAACTTTTGAAGTTTTCTTTTTTTTCTTTCCTGTTAAAGTCTATGAATGTCTATATTCTACTATGATGAAGATACCTAAGAAAGGTGTACAAAACTGCGTTTTTCATTGTGATTGTTCTCAATTACTCTAGGAGCCAAATGCTCCCTACCCTTTCAAGCAACTTCTAATCTTGTTCTTCTTCATAACCTCCCAGTTAGTGGCTGAGTTTGGGATGGGTCTGGCTCCAGATCCTATACTTTTGTTCCTCACAGTAGCAATTAGTTTGTCCTACAAATGAAAAAAACAGTATGAAATACAGTATAATTTAAGATAATAAGAGGGGGCAAAAAGAGATTGAATCAACCAGATAGGGTAATGAACTCACAAAGCCAAAACAATCCATTATTGTTTTTCTGCCTTTACTGAAGCAATATAAAAAGCTACACTAAGACTAACAATCAAGGTAACAGCTATTTCAAGTTATAATTTTTAAAGGTGCAAAAAAGGAAGTTTTGGTATAAAATCTACAAGGCAAAAATGTTCAATTTTAAGAAAAGTTAAAATGAGATTCTCACTAATAGAAAATAAGTGCTAAAAGTAGAATTTTTTAACTAAGAAAAGCATGAATATAGGATTCAGTGCTCCCCTAGTGGCTCAGGTAAAGAATCCACCTGCCATTGGAAGAGACGCAGGAGATGGGCGTTTAATCCCTGGGTCTGGAAGAGTCCCTGGAGTAGAAAATGACAACACACTCCAGTGTTCTTGTTTGGAGAATCTCATGGACAGAGATTCTCTGCAAGGCTACAGTCCATGGAGTTGCAAAGAGTTGGACACAACTGAGCATGATGGATGGACACTTTTTTCCTAAGTAACTGACCAGAAGGAAAGAAATTAATCTACAAGGTTCTGGTACTTCTTATCTCTCATAAGCATTTTTAAACTGCTCTTACCTATTTATTTTTTAATGTTGATATTTTGAGTTGAATTTTCTAGTCACCCAATACTCCAAATTTATTTCCTATGCATTAACTGTGGGGTTGTTACCCATTTCTATTACAATCAGCTATCTTCCTGCCAGCATTTGGTATCATGTTCCATCCCAAGTGCTTGACAATATCATGTTCTACTTATTCTTTAGTTTTCCTAACAGTAATAACTAGATTACATTGTTTAGAATTCATTTCTTTGCAATCTAATAGCATTTGTGTCCATTCCTAATAAACGTATCAGTAACTCTAAAATCTTATTTCTAAAACATCAACTTTTTATATTGTTATGTAGTTTAAAAGATGTTTCAAGCATAAATTTATAGCAACTTTATATTTCAAGCATAAATTTAAATAAGGAATGTAATCATAGGGTATATTATGAAAACGATAAAGATATTTTTAAAACATAATATTGAATATCACAAATTGAGAAAAATATTAGAGTCTATTGAAGAGATTCCACCACAGTTCCTGTATTTTAGTAGTATTTTTTTAAAATTACATATAACTTTCAGTTATCATCACATCAAGTTCAGTGAAAAGCTCTGTCTGAGAGGAATACTAAGGGACAAATCACCCACTAAGGAATAAGTTAATGACTGGAAAAAGAACATAACAGCCTGAACGTTTAGTAAACATTACAGGGATACAGATACATGAAGGAAGGGTGAGTAAACCAAGAAGGACCATGATCTTATCAGAAAGAGGAATGAAACACTCTCCTTTTTGAACTAAGCAATTAGGCACCTAGGTAACTCATAGACTCTAAGAGGTCCAGGGTTGATTGAAACAGGCTGTCTCAACAGAGAGAAATTTTAGTTAAGTTACACTAAAGATAAATACTGGGAAAAAATCTGCATTTATAATATCAGCATAAGTTAATTCAGAATAAGATTCTCTGAGAAAACAGTTTATTGAGAAAAAAAAATTAAAAAAAAAAAAAAGAAACCTCGAGGTGCCAATGTGTGAGATGAAACATGTTGCCTAAGAAAATGGTTCTTTGTTTCTCTGTAGAGGCTGAGAAGAGAGAGGAATTGAGAGGCAACCAGCAAAAAGCCAGAGGGTGTACATGAGTCCCTGAAGAGATGTCATTTTTTTATGCCTGTGCTGTCCTTCATTAACCCATTAAAAAAAATTTCTAATTTGGCAAAGTTGTTGATCACATGAAATTAAAAGATGCTTATTCCTTGGGAAAAAAGTTGTGACCAACCTAGACAACATTAAAAAGCAGAGACATTACTGTGTCAACAAAGATCCGTCTGGTCAAGGTTATAGTTTTTTCAGTAGTCATTCATGGATGTGAGAGTTGGACTATAAAGAAAGCTGAGCACTGAAGAATTGATCCTTCTGAACTATGGCATTGGAGAAGACTCTTGAGAGTCCCTTGGACAGCAAGGAGATCCAACTAGTCCATCCTAAAGGAAATCAGTCCTGAATATTCATTGGAAGGTCTGATGTTGAAGCTAAAACTCTAATACTTTGGCCACCTGATGCAAAGAGTTGACTCATTTGAAAAGGCCCTGATGCTGGGAAAGATTGAAGGTGGGAGGAGAAGGGGATGACAGAGGCTGAGATGGTTGGATGGCATCACTGACTCAATGGACATGAGTTTGAGTAACCTCCAGACATTGGTGATGGACAGGGAGGCCTGGTGTGCTGCAGTCCATAGGGTCACAAAGAGTCCGACATGACTGAGTGACTGAACTGAACTGAACTGATTGATCACAGTAAGGAAGTAAGGGACTTGGTCTATGTTCAGACTGATACAAGTATAATNCAATGGACATGAGTTTGAGTAACCTCCAGACATTGGTGATGGACAGGGAGGCCTGGTGTGCTGCAGTCCATAGGGTCACAAAGAGTCCGACATGACTGAGTGACTGAACTGAACTGAACTGATTGATCACAGTAAGGAAGTAAGGGACTTGGTCTATGTTCAGACTGATACAAGTATAATTGAGGCAGCACACACTGAAGAGAGAGAAAGAAAAATAAGAATGAAAGACCTGCTGAAACAGACATGAAGGATAGATTAGTCAAAGAGGAACTTTCAATTTCTTAACACTGTAGATATATAGGTTTATGCCTTGAGTTTAGAGTCACTATTTTCTGAAAGTCCTGCAGAGTATACTATGAGTATAGTTCTGGAAAATCTTGCATGCAATAATACTCAAATATAGAACTTTTTATAATCTTAGGATTAGAAAAAAATGTGTTAGACTTCAACATATGTGTTTTTAAAAATTCTGATCCAGTTCTGAAAGTTGGAGAGCGTGGCATCAGGTAGTAAAGTGTGATCTGAATTTTTTTCTCTTTTTTACCCATCTTTTCTGAGTGATCACAAATAGGCACACTTTTAAATCCTTCATAATGAATAGTTTAAGTAATGGAAAATTGATTAGGAGGTTGTATTTTTTTTTAAGTTCATCATGGTTATTTGGCATAATTGAGAACCATTTGCTTTAGGTTTAAAACATGCTTTTAACACAAAAAGACATTTTTTACTTCTATCAGATCTTTCTCCTATTAGTTTAAATAGAATCTGCATTTATTCATTACATTCATACATTTTTTGAGGAAATGGAAAATTCAACATCATAGAGTCCCCTTGATGAAAACTGAGGATATGTTATTCTTTTTTCACTTGTATACAATAACAGTGAGAAGTTCTGTAGCTAAATGACAGCTTAACTTTTCTCCCTACAGTGCTAGGTTATAGCTACTGTATTAGAGGATGAAGTATCATTTGTGTTGGCCCTAGTTTTATCTAGTCCTCAGTAATAAAAAAAATTAGTCCAAAGCATCTTTCCTATGATTAGAGTAGAATAGAAATGATTACCATATAATCATATTTGAAAAACTTCTAGTTTAATTAGGGTATATTCAACCCAGAGTACAGTGTCAAAGTCTGGCACTGTCAAAGTCTGGCATAGTCAATGGAATAGAACAGATGGAGAAAAACAAATACTTTGCTTTTCCTACTTATTTTCATATTAATATGGTGTAAATGAGTCCAAAGTCTAGATGCATGTTTGTTTAACAGTTTTGTAACTCTATCAAAAAGAAAGGAATTGGTAAAAAGAAAATTTATTCTTTCTGCTTTATCATTTATACTGACCATGAAGAATTGTTTATGTACTCCAAGTAATCCACTAATCTATTCTATTCATATTAAATTTATAATACTAATAATATTAATCTGGATAAATCTCAATTTTCCCTTATATTAAACATTCTTCTTTTCTTTTGATTTTTGGCCATTAGCCTTTATATCGAACCATTCATTCCTCCCTCAGAAAAATTCTATCCTCTTTGCCACAATTCCGCCTTCAGGAATGAGCATGTGGCCCAAGGACAGATGAAAAGGTATTTGCTGGGGACTTCTAGGATAAAATTTTTTCCTCTCTCTGTTGTCATAGCAACAGTATGGCAAAGCAGCCTCCCATCTTTCTGATACAAAGTGAGGAAACATGTAGATCAGTTACTCCTGTATGCCATTCCATGGCCAAAAAGGAAACAAATTTAAGATGAAGCCAGTCTGTGGTAAAGGAGCAGAATGTCAGATTTTTTAAAAATCTGCATTTGGTAACTTTAAGCCCTTGTATCAGCTAACTCTGAAATTCACATGCCTCTGAATTTCAAGTTTTATGAACTTGTTTCAATTTTACATGACTAGCAGTCACACTCCACTCCAGTACTCTTGCCTGGAAAATCCTACGGGTGGAGCCTGGTAGGCTACAGTCCATGGGGTCGCTGAGGGTTGGACATGACTGAGCGACTTCACTTTCACTTTTCACTTTCATGCATTGGAGAAGGAAATGGCAACCCACTCTAGTATTCTTGCCTAGAGAATCCCAGGGATGGGGGAGCCTGGTGGGCTGCCATCTATGGGGTCGCACAGAGTCGGACACAACTGAAGCGACTTAGCAGCAGTAGCAGCAGTCAAAAGAAGACTTCTTTCAGGCTAGCACCAGGGAATTCATAGGTGTAAGATACCTAACATTGCTAATAATAATCTAATATTTCATATGCATCCTAGATATCTCCACTCATATGTGTGGAAGATATCTCCAACTTTCAAACCAGAACAGTCTCAAAAGAGAACTCCAGATGTTATGAACTCCAAATTGTTCCTTTTTAATATTCTCTAATTCAATGAATGGCACCACTTTCATGCAATTAATTACTAAGGCTCAACCACCTTGAGGATGCTCTTACTTCTCCTGACTTTCTCCAACCAATCTGAAAGTTCTGTTGTCTCTGTTTTCAGATCATATCTACTATTCTGGATCCAGGCACTTGCCATAACCTCCATCAAGTCAATTATCTTTCACTGTTCCAAAGTAACAGCCTTCTAAAATGGATGACTAACCATCATTCTTATCATTTTACATCTAATTCTCCACATGGGACGCAAAGGGATTCTTTAAAAATATATTGAGAAAATGTCACTTCCGCTAACAATATCTTTCAGCGATTTTTCACCACACTCAAAAAAAAAAAAATCTAGCCTCTCACCACTTACACTTTTACATTCAGATATTCCCCCCAGTCTCTCTGCTAAAAAGTACTGACATCTGCTGGTTTGGAAAAAAGACTAAACACACTGAAATTCTCTTTTCCAAATATTAAAGAAACTTGGCTCTCTTCCTTGAGGTCTCTACTGAAAATTTACCTTGCTGAAGGGTGGTTTCCTAACCATTTGTTCACTATTCTTTACTATCTTGTATTAGTTGTAAAGCAAATAGGTGTCTATATATTATCAGTCCAAATGACAATATTTGACCATCCGATCTGTTGGTAACTGATCATCTGCTTTTAGATTTTTCAGTGATAAGAGCTATAATCCATTTTTGCTTACAACATTTTGACATGAGGTTGTTTTTTATTTCATTTTGTTTTCAGTTGCAACAAAATAGTTAGTACAAGTGTTTAACTCTCCATGAACCAAAATCTGAGGTTGGCTATATTATGTAAACCTCACTATTAGAACTACTGCCATCTCCTTTTCGGTATCAGTTCCATTACTCTTTCCTTCGTGAAATTTGAGACCACTTTTGTCAACAGTAAGGAGAAGGAGCAGATGCTAGATCTTAGAAGGAGAAAGTCACACAGAGAAGACCGTGTTGAGCAGAGATGTGACTTTCAGTGTAGTGATGAAGCCAGCTTCAAAATAAATCACAGATCCCTAGTCTTAGGAAACCAGAAGGGATGTGGTACATATGATTTGGTCTATACATGTAAGGCTCTTCTGGCAGAGAGCAGGTCAAAGAAGAAGAGTGAGAAGGTCTAAAAAGGCAAAGAGAGGGCATATGGTATATGCTAGGTATCTCTGTTTCACTTTTTGAAAACTGAATTACAGCTATTTATTCCAGGACACAGAATTAGAAGGTAAAGCGCTTACCCTTGGGGAATATTAAACAAAAAGAAAAAGTCCAGACAGCAAAATCCTCAAGGTAAAACAAACCTCATCCAAACTATTTGTTTTTGAGGATAAATAAACAATCCGTGAGGAAACAGTAATATGAACCCTTTTCAGAACATTCTGGGCTCTGTAATCGATAATCTAATTCTGGTTTCTTAGAGGCCCTTTGGCAAATACAATGATCTATTACCCTAGTTTAGCACTGTTGTTAATTTTGGAGAACTGTAAAAAGAAAAAAAAAAAAGTCGTATGACATTCCAGAACAGTATAACAGTATATGGGGCAATTTCCAGGGGTCTGTATATACTTCACAATTTTCCAGCTTTCCCCAGATTCAAATAATAAAATACACACTACAGCTAGATCATATTTGTAGACTGATGGCCTAAGCACATTCTAATTTTAATTGCATACTTTGATTACTCTCTGATAGCTCCAAGTTTAACTGTTAGACTTTTGAAGCTGTCTTTGACGTATCCCCACTTTTTTAATGAAAGCAGATATTAAAACCACACTCATTTAAGTGAGAGAGTAAATACCTACATTTTCGCATGGATTCATCTACACCATGTTTGTGGCCTGATATTTGTATTCTGTGGCGATGACCATCACAGAGGTGAAAAGCAAAGATGCTATTAAATATCAAAAGTCCTCGTGTATGGGTGCTTAGTCATGTCTGAGTCTTTGCACCTCCACGGACTGTAGCCTGCCAGGCCCTTCTGTCTGTGGAATTCTCTAGGCAAGAATACTGGAGTGGGTTGCCATTTCCTCCTCCAGGAATCGTCCTGATCCAGGGATGGAACCAGTATCTCTTGTGTCTCCTGCATAGGCAGGTTGATTCTTTACCACTAGTGCCACCTGGCAAGTCCTAAAACCCCTAAAACTAATTAAATTACAAGCTTTAAAGGGCCCCCTTCAATTAGGACCGCTGGATAATACAATATCTAATGATACTCTTCAGAACTTTGCACCACGTATTATTGTGTTTTAATGTGTAAGCCATAATAAGGCCATTCTGGGCTTTGCAATCTGCCCCATCTCTTAAATGCACATGGAAAAAAACATTCTGCAATGACAAACTCCCTCACCAAAACTACTGCTAACACAATCTCCTAAATTTCTAGAATAAATAAATCCACAAAGATACTATACAATTTCTTAGGAAAGTTCGATCCAGACCAGAGAAAAAAATCAGGCTTCTAATCAGTAATCATAGGAAGTGCAGAACAAGGACATTGGATGAAGGTGGCTGACTAAACATAAGAACCCTCTCCTGGCCAAATCCCTTTTAAATGGCCATATATATATTTTACAAAATAATAAATATAAAGTGGTGATGGAAAACTAGAATATCTTTTATCAGTTAGCCATGCAATTTGAGGAATTAGTTACATACCTAAAACAGAGAAAAGAGGTTCGTGCAAATTACAGCCCAAAAGACCTTAGGAGGAGGACAGAGGGACAGATGTGAAATCTTTACCAAAGGATGGTTCAATAGCAGAGCAACACATTAACATGGTTGGGGAGATCCCCAGAGAAGGGATTACTTGGGTGAGTGCATGTGGAGTAGCTGGGCAGAATCTTCTCCTTTTCTGGGGAGCAGCTGCTTTTGCCCTCAGAGCAAAGAGGTGACAGTCAGTGCTTGCGTCACTGAAACCAGACATAATCAGACAAAAATCTTAGGCAGTCAACCAGCGTTTCAATCCCATGGTTTCCTGAGGCCAGCTCTGATGTCAGAGCATATACCCACAGCCAGCCAAACAGAAATTAACAAACAAAATAATGAGGAACTAGTGTGAGGAAAATATACTCTATTTGGGTTTCCCAGGTAGCTCAGCATATAAAGAATCTACCTGCAATGCTGGAAACACAGGAAACGTGGGTTCTATCTGTAGGTCATGAAGATCCCCTGGAGGAGGGTTTGGCAACCCACTCCAGTACTCTTGCCTGGAGAATCCCAAAGAGAGCCTGGTGAACTACAGTCCATAGGGTTACAAAGAGTCAGCTTTGTAACTGAAACAGCTGAGCAAGCACACGTGCTTTATTACAGAAGTTGCCAGACCCAATTTTTGAAGAAATTAGTCTCAGTATTTAAGAGATCAAACAAGAGACTTTGAAAGGCATTTAATTAACATCTTTAGACTGAGCCAAGATGTTATAAAAATATCAGAAATAGTAAAAAAAACCGATCATATATGTGGGCTTGCCTGGTGACTCAATGGTAAAGAATGTGCCTACAGTGAAGGAGACCAGGTTTGATCCTGGGTAGAAAAGATCATCTGAAGAAGGAAATGGCAACCCACTATAGTATTCTTGCCTGGGAAATCCTATAGATATAGGAGCCTGGAGGGCTACAGACCACAGGGTCACAAAACAGTCAGATACAACTTAGTGAATAAACAACAACAGCATATCATAGATGTAGATTACTCAGTTCAGTTTGGTTTGGTCGTTCAGTCACGTTTGACTCTTTGCAACCCCATGGACTGCAGCACTCCAACCTCCCTGTTCATCACCAACTCCCGAAATTTACTCAAACTCATGTTCNATTCTTTGGAATTGCCTTTATCTTTACTGTATAACTCAGGAAACCCAGCTCAGTGCTCTGTGGTGACCTAAATGGGAAAGAAATACAAAAAAGAGAGGATATATATATATATATATATCTGGGTGTGTGTGTGGCTGGTTCAGTTTTTGCTGAATAGTAGAAACTAATACACAATTGTAAAACTATACATCAAAAATTGATTTTAAAATGCTTGTTTCTCTTTTTTGGTGATTTTGTTTAGTTGCTAAGGTATGTCCCACTCTTTGCAACCTCATGGATGTAGCCCATTAGTCTCCTCTGTCCATGGGATTTCCCAAGCAAGAATCCTGGAGAGGGTTGCCATTTCCTTCTCCATGATTTCTCTCTTTAGCTACTTATTTTTATGCATCTTAAGTCTGATGATAAATGGCAGAGATTTTCTCTCTGCTTTTCCCCTTTCCATTTCTAATTCTACTATAAACACATATATAAATTAAAAATAAGAGATAATTATCCGTGTTGAAAATAAAGGAGAGACTTTCCTTACCCCTTTTCTTAGAATACTTACTTTATAAAGCCACAGTTGATAAGCTTTTCTTTTTTCTCTGAAACATGTAAATCTTTTAGAAACAAAACAAAATCTTGGAGGGTTTTATGACCCAGCTACGTGTCTCTCTAGGAAACTGGAACACATCTCCTTGAAATGAAATCAACAAGGAAGAGAATGTCCCAATCCTCTCATTTTTGAGGAAGAGTTGCAAAATTACCTCCTAAAATTAGAACAGAACTTTCATAGAGGGGAAAAGGAAGTTGAGAGGGTAATGGAAAACAAAGCATCCAAGCATTTTCATTGGTTGACTTGTGACCATTCTCAGTGGCTGACTTCTCACTGCCAAGAGACAAGGAGTCTGTCTTTTTCCTGAAAGCTTCATTAGATACTGGTCACAGGGTGTGAGAGCTCCCCTTCTGGTCTCCTCACTTTTTAAAATTCAGCTTTCTGTTTATTAACTTACAGTCCAGTAAAATCTCACTCGAGACCCAATGTTTTGTAACCAAGTTCAGTTTCGGTTCTAAGCCAATGTCTAACTATGCAGTAACATTGCAATTTTATTACAGGATAGACAAATTCAGGATTATTATTCATAAAAATCTTTGGCTGTATAGTAAAATGTTTTCTGTGCTTTGCTCAGAAGTGTATTTTACCAATTATTGCCATCAGTTCCAGAGAATTCTTTTCTATAGTAGTAGTTACACAGCAGAACCTAAGAAAGACTGAAGAATGAAAAGTGACTTAATTAAGGTGCCATAACTGGATCTGAGCTTTTTTTATTTTGAAATAAAACTGCAAGCACTTAAATAGATTGAAGTTAACACTTTATTAGGATAAACAGGATATTCCCACATTTCTTGTTCCAGGCTGTTTGGCTTCAAAGCTATTTACAAGTAGCTAGTGCATAGATTTATAGCATAAAGGCTCTCTCTGCAACCAGAGAGGCTAGTTATTTTATTACTTGGTAACTAGAATTTTAGGTTGTGAAAATGCAGCAAAATCTACATTGAGAAAACTATGCCCTCACAATCTGTAGTTCATAACAGAGTATGTATAAAATTTAAAGTAAATCAACTGAAAAACGAAGATATTTTGAAATGAAAAACAGTCATATTACTTTGAATTCTTATGTTCAACCATTACCTCACAGTGATTTCAAAATTTTTCTATGAACACTTATATAACAGAAAAAGTGGTAGGTAAACAATAACACCAATGGAAATCTTTATAGAAAATTTATCAAGTGACAGAAACATATACATTGTATTTTGTACTTGACACTATTCTTTTGGCTCTGATAATTTATACAAAAATACTTAAGATTTTTAGGACTAATTTTTAATTGTTGGTGTCTAGGAATTGATTATCATTTTCACAGTCTCTATTGTGATGGTTCAGATACTAAATTTTCACTGTAATAGGAAAAATGCAGGCAGTGATACTTTTTCTTTTTGACTTAACAGAAAAGTTCTGAGATAAATACAAGGCTTTTTTTCCCCCTTGTTCTTTTCGAGAGAATGTCATTTTCCATTTATCAATAAGTAATTGAAAGGCTATTGAAGCTTATGCATCTTTAATGAAAAGCCCTCATATTCACTTTGTGGTGCTACTGTTATTTGACATCCCGACAACTCAATGGAAACTTTTAAATAATGGATACAGAAAAGTGAATGAGCTGCAAAACCCAATATGCTTAAAACAAAAATATTACACTTTCACTTAAATGTGAAAAATGAGTCGATTGTTTCTACAGGTAAAAAAAAAAAAAAAAGTTCTTTAGAAGGTAATTCAATCAGTTCAGTTCAGTTTAGTTCAGTTGCTCAGTCATGTCCAACTCTTTGTGACCCCATGAATTGCAGCATGTCAGGCCTCCCTGTCCGTCATCAACTCCCGGAGTTCATTCAGATTCATGTCCATCGAATCGGTGATGCCCTCCAGCCATTTCACCCTCTGTCATCCACTTCTCCGCCTGCCCCCAATCCCTCCCAGCATCAGAGACTTTTCCAATGAGTCAACTCTTCGCATGAGGAGGCCAAAGTATTGGAGTTTCAGCTTTAGCATCGCTCCTTCCCATGAACACCCAGGACTGATCTCCTTCAGAATGGACTAGTTGGATCTCCTTGCAATCCAAGGGACTCTCAAGAGTCTTATCCAACACCACAGCTCAAAAGCATCAAATCTTTGGCACTCAGCTTTCTTCACAGTCCAATTCTCACATTCATACATGACCAGTGGAAAAACCGTAGCCTTGATTAGACGGATCTTTGTTGGCAAAGTAATGTCTCTGCTTTTGAATATGCTATCTAGGTTGCTCATAACTTTTCTTCCAAGGAGTAAGCGTCTTTTAATTTCATGGCTGCAGTCATCATCTGCAGTGATTTTGGAGCCCCCCCCAAAAAAGTCTGACATTGATTCCATTGTTTCCCCATCTATTTCCCATGAAGTGATGGGATCAGATGCCATGATCTTCGTTTTCTGAATGTTGAGCTTTATGCCAACTTTTTCACTGTCCTCTTTCACTTGCCTCAAGAGGCTTTTTAGTTCCTCTTCACTTTCTGCCATAAGGGTGGTGTCATCTGCATATCTGAGGTTATTGATATTTCTCCTGGCAATTTTGATTCTAGCTTGTGCTTCTTCCAGCCCAGCGTTTCTCATGATGTACTCTACATATAAGTTAAATAAGCAGGGTGACAGTATACAGCCTTGACACACTCCTTTTCCTATTTGGAAACAGTCTGTTGTTCCATGTCCAGTTCTAACTGTTGCTTTCTGACCTGCATACAGGTTTCTCAAGAGGCATGTCAGGGGATCTGGCATTCCCATCTCTTTAAAGATTTTCCACAGTTTGTTGTGATCCACACAGTCAAAGGCTTTGGCATAGTCAATAAAGCAGAAATAGATGTTTTTCTGGAAATCTTTTCATTTTTCTATGATCCAATGGATTGGCAATTTGATCTCTGGTTCCTCTGCCTTTTCTAAAACCAGTTTGAACATCTGGAAGTTCACAGTTCACGTATTGCTGAAGCCTGGCTTGGAGAATTTTGAGCATTACTTTACTAGTCTGTGAGGTATTAACATAATAATAATAACATTAATGCAATAATAAAGATAATAATAGCAATAATGTAAAGATAACAATAACAACAATAACAATAACAATAATAACAATAATGTAAAGATTTTAAAAGATTAAATTATGAGAAAATGAGATTAAAATCTACTGAGATATGCAACAGAGCAAAACAATACTTTATGAAATGAGCTTACAGCTAAGGCAGGAAATATCAGCTCTTAATTTTGTTGCATTGGCATGCTTAAATCTTCATCCTACAGCACTGAACCTGTAGAATTACACAAAATCAAATACATATTTTAATAAATTGGAAGTGTGCTTCCCAGGTGACTCAGTGGTAAAGAACCAGCCAGTCAAAGCAGGGCACTCTAGAGACTCCAGTTTGATCCTTGGGTCAGGAAGATTCCTTGAAGAAGGAAATGGTTAACCCACCCAAGTATTCCCACCTGGAAAACCCCATGGACAGAAGGGCCTAGAGTATTACAGTCCATGTGTTAGGTGAAGAACACTGATTGAAACCACCCAGCCTAGCCAGGCACCATAGTAACCATGTGCATGAGTTGCTTTATGACAGGAGGTCCCTAAGGAACATAGAACTAATAAGCCACCACCAACCACAAGAGTTCAGGAAAGGTCAAAAGGTGATACCATGCATCCAACTGCCTCCCAGAATCCTTCTCACTGGCATCTATCTTGGCTGAGCAATGCGTGCACCACCAGGAAGGACTCTTCATCAGAATGATTGGCCAAAGCTAACCCGGAAACTAATCCCATTACTGTAAAACCTGAGACTGCTAGCCAGAGCTGGCAGAGCAGTTCTCCTCGGTTTCCTTACCCTACTGCTCTCCTCCTGGGAGCCCCTTCCCAATAAAATATCTTGCTTTGTCAGTGCATGTGTCTCCTCAGATTTATTTCCAAGTGTTAGACAAGAGTGAAATTTCAGCCCTGGAAGGGGTCCCCCTTCCTGCAACTTATGGGATATCAAAGACTCAGATAAAAGTGAGTACATTCACCTGCCCATGTTTAAATTAGATCAACTTTCAACCAAAACACAAGTTCAAAAATATATAAAATAATGTCAGCACATAACGTAAAACAAAGTTTTATGTTCTGTAAAACCTCTGAGAATTGGAGTATTTTCTGCCATACTAGTAAAAAGGATTTCACAGTCATCAACAATTGCAGCCCTTCAGTGTGAGCTGGTGAGCTTTGAGCGAACTCAGGAAGGAGAAGAACATCTGCCATTTAGTTAGTTAAGTTGCTCAGTCGTGTCGGACTCTTTGCGACCCCATGAACTGTAGCCCATTAGGATCCTCCATCCATGGGATTCTCTGGGGAAGAATACTGAAGTGGGTTGCCATTTCCTTCTCCAGGGGATCTTCCCGACCCAGGGATTGAACCCACGTCTCCCACATTGCAGGCAGACACTTTAATCTCTGATCCACCAGGGAAGCCATCAAACTAGAGCCACTCCCTAAGGTGAACGCTGAGGGAATCAAATCAAACTGATCACAAGGACCACAGCCTTGTTTAACTCAATGAAACTATGAGCCAAGCCATGTAGGACCACCCAAGACAGATGGGTCCAGGTGGAAAGTTCTGACAAAATGTGTTCCACTGCAGAAAGGAATGGCAAACCGCTTCAGTATTCTTGCCTTGAGAACCCCATGAACAGTATGAAAACGCAAAAAGATAGGACATTGAAAGATGAACTTCCCAGGTCAGTAGGTGCCCAATATGCTACAGGAGATCAGTGGAGAAATAACTCCAGAAAGAATGAAGGGATGGAGCCAAAGCAAAAACAAGACCCAGTTGTGGATGTGACTGGTGATGGAAGTAAAGTTCCATGCTGTAAAGAAAAATGTTACATAGGAACCTGGAAAGTTAGGTTCATGAATAAAGGTAAATTAGAAGTGGTCAATGGAGAAGGAAATGGCACCCCACTCCACTACTCTTGCCTGCAAAATCCCATGGATGGAGGAGCCTGGTAGGGGCTCGCTGAGAGTTGGACATGACTCAGTGACTTCATTTTCACTTTTCACTTTCATGCATTGGAGAAGGAAATGGCAACCCACTCCAGTGTTCTTGCCTGGATAATCCCAGGGACAGCGGAGCCTGGTGGGCTGCCATCTATGGGGTTGCACAGAGTTGGACACGACTGAAGCGACTTAGCAGCAGCAGAAGTGGTCAAACAGGAGATGGCAAGAGTGAACATCGACACTTCAGAAATCAGTGAATTTGTTATAGCCATGTGTTTTGGGAAACAACCTCACTCAGAAGGACAATGCAGATAGTGGAGAGCAGTTTATTGTACCGGCGGACCCAAGGCAGAGTCTCCTCTTGGCCAAGGACCCTGACCAGCATTTGTGAAAATCTTTTATACTGCTCACGTAAGTGTCCGAACCCATCACCCCAAATTCCTTGAGACTTACATAAAGAAAGGAAGGGTAAATACAATTACAATAACCCCATTATTCATGTGTTATGTGTTCTAACAGTTAATAATCAATAAGCCCGTGATTACATTCCAAAGAGTTAATAATCTATAAGCCTGTGGTTACATTCCAAACAGTTAATAATCAATAAGCCTGTGGTTACATTCCAAAAGATAGAGAAAGAATTTATGACCTGTCTGGAGGCAGGGGTAATTACATTATGTTTTCTCTTAGGCAATGCATAACCTGGGTATGATCTTCAAGATTCCCCTGTCTAGAGGGGGTCTTATCCTTCTGTTGTAGTTTCCATAAGCACTAAGCACAGTGTTCAGATTCCATTGGAGAGGTGGCCGAGCATGATCAGCATGAACAGGTCTAAGATGGAGTCCAGCTCAGTCTGTTTCCTCCTTCAAACTAAAATGGACTGGAATGGGTGAACTTAACTCAAATGACCATTATATCTACTACTGTAGGCAAGAATCCCTTAGAAGAAATGGAGTAGCCATCATAGTCAACAAAAGAGTCCTAAATGCAGTTCTCGGGTACAATTTCAAAAACAACAGAATGAACTCTGTTTCCAAGGCAAACCATTCAATATCAGAATAGTCCAAGTCTATGCCCTGACCAGTAAGGCTGAAGAATCTTAAGTTGAACTGTCCTATGAGGACCTACAAGACCTAGAACTAGCACCCAAAAAAGATGTCTCTTACATCATAAGGGACTGGAATGCAAAAGTAGGAAGTCAAGAAATATGAAGTAACAGGCAAATTTGGCTTTGGAGTACAAAATGAAGCGTGGGAAAGGATAAAGAGTTTTGCCAAGAAAATGCACTGGTCATAGCAAACACCCTCTTCCAACAACACAAGAGAAGACTCTACACATGAACATCACCAAATGGTCAACACCAAAATCAGATTGATTATACCCTTTGCAGCAAAAGATAGAGAAGCTCTATACAGTCAACAAAAACAAAACCAGGAGCTGACTGTGGCTCAGATATTGCAAAATTCAGACTTAAATTGAAGAAAGTACTCAAAACCAATAGACTATTCGGGTATGACATAAATCAAATCCCTTATACAGTGGAAGTGACAAATAGATTCAAGAGATTAGATCTGGTAGAGTGTCTGAAGAATTGTGGATGGAGATTTTTGACCTTGTACAGGAGGCAGTGGTCAAGAACATCCCCAAGAAAAAGAAATACAAAAAAGCAAAATGGTTGTCTGAGGAGGCCTTGCAAACAGCTGAGAAAAGAAGAGAAGCTAAAGACAAAGGAGAAAAGGAAAGAGATACCTATCAGAATGCAGTGTTCGACAGTAAAACAAGGAGAGATAAGAAAGTTTGCTTCAAGATCAATGCAAAGAAACAGAGGAAAACAATAGAATGAGAAAGACCAGAGATCCCTTCAAGAAAATTAGAGATACCAAGGGAACATTTCATGCAATGATGGGCACAATAAAGGACAGAAATGGTATGGACCTAACAGAAGCAGAAGATATTAAGAAGAGGTGGCAAGAATACACGGAGAACTGTACAGAAAAGATCTTCACGACCCAGATAGTCATGATGGTGTGATAACACTCCTAGAGCCAGACATCCTGGAATGTGAAGTCAAGTGGACCTTAGGCGCCATCACTATGAACAAAGCTATTGGAAGTGATGGAATTCCAGTTGAGCTGTTTCAAATCCTGAAGGATGATGCTGTGAAAGTGCTGCACTCACTATGCCAGCAAATTTGGAAAAAGCAGTGTCTACAAGACTGAAAAAGATCAGTTTCATTTAAATCTCAAAGAAAGGCAATGCCAAAGAATGTTCAAACTACTGTACAACTACACTCATCTCACATGCTACCAAAGTAATGGTCAACATTCTTCAAGCTAGACTTCAATTGTATGTGAATTGTGAACTTGCAGATGTTCAAGCTGGATTTAGAAAAGGCAGAGAAACTAGAATTCAAATTTCCAACATCAACTGGATCATCAAAAAAGCAAGAGAATACTAGACACTCTTCTACTTCTGCTTTATTGATTATGCCAAAGCCTTTGACTGTGTAGATCACAACAAACTGTGGAAAATTCTGAAAGAGATGGGAATACCAGACCACGTGACCTACCTCCTAAGAAATCTGTATGCAGGTCAGGAAGCAACTGTTAGAACTGGACTTGGAACAACAGACTGGTTCCAAATCAGGAAAGGAATATATCAAGGCTGTATATTGTCACCCTGCTTATTAACTTTTATGCACAGTGAAAGTGAAAGTGAAGTCACTCAGTCATGTCTGACGCTTTGCGATCCCATGGACTGTAGCCTATCAGGCTCCTCCATCCATGGGATTTTCCAGGCAAGAGTGATAGAGTGGATTGCTATTTCCTTCTCCAGGGGATCTTCCCGACCCAGGAATAGAACCTGGGTCTCGTGCATTGTAGGCAGATGCTTTACCGTCTGAGCCACCAGGAAAGCACAGTACATCATACTAAATGCCTGGCTGGATGAAGAACAAGCTGGAATCGAGATTGCCAGGAAAATATAAATAACTTCAGATACGCAGATGACACCACCTTTATGGCAGAAAATAAAGAAGAACTAAAGAGCCTCTCAATGAAAGTGAAAGAACAGTGTGAAAAAAGCTGGCTTAAAACTCAGCCTTCAGGAAACATGGCATCTGGTCCCATCACTTGACACCAAATAGCTGGGGAAACAGAGGAAACAGTGAGAGGCTTTATTTTGGGGGGGCTCCAAAATCACTGAAGATGGTGACTGCAGCCATGACATTAAACAATGCTTGCTCCTTAGAAGAATAGCTTTGACCAACCTATACAGCATATTAAAAAGCAGAGATGTTACTTTCTGGCAAAGGTTTATCTAGTCAAAGCTATGATTTTTCCAGTACTCATGTGTGGATGTGAGAGTTGGACTATAAAGAAAGTTGGGTGCCAAAGAATTGATGCTTTTGAACTGTGATGTTGGAAACAACTCTTGAGAGCTTTTTGGACTTCAAGGAGATCAAACTAGTCAATTCTAACAGAAATTAGTCCTGACTATTCGTTAGAAGGACTGATGCTGAAGCTGAAACTCCAATACTTTGGCCATCTGATTCAAAGAACTCACTCATTGGAAAAGACCCTGATGCTGGGAAAGATTAAAGGCAGGAGGAGAAGGGGACAACAGAGGATAAGATGGTTGGATGACAGATTGACTGGAAGGTCATGAGTTTGAGCAAGCTCCAGGAATTGGTGATGGACTGAGAAGCCTGGAGTGCTGCAGTCCATGGAATCACAAAGAATCATAAATGAGCCATTGAGGGAACTGATGCTGCAGCCACTCCCTAAGGTAAGCCCTGAGGGAGTATCTAAGGAGCTCAGGATGTGAAAACATGATCCTGACCTCAAATAGCCGAGGTCCATATCAAAGGAAAGATTTTAGTGTTCTCAGACTCTTCCATTTCTACTACAAAGAAGAACTAAATTCCTTAACTTGTTATATCTGTTTTTCTTTAATTTACAAAAAAACTTCTGATGTTTACACTACCTGCCTTTTGTTGCAAAATTTCTATTTACCTGGCTAGTCCCCTTGCCTCCTCGAGTAGTTCTTTTATCTAGGTCATTTGAGATGCTGTCTCCTGGCCTTGAAATTCTAAACTTCCACTGAATATAAAAAAACTCTCAACTTTTAGCTTGTCAATATTTTTAAGTCAACATCTTTGTGTTGAAGCTAAGAAAAATTATAGTTATACCATATGGTATCTACATTTATTAGATATACAACTTCACAATCATTCTCCTTGATGAAGTAAGTCACATATATAAATTCATACAAACTATGCCAAAGCCTTTGACTGTGTGGATCACAATAAACAGTGGAAAATTCTGAAAGAGACCTGCCTCTTGAGAAACCTGTATGCAGGTCAGGAAGCACCAGTTAGAACTGGACATGAGACAACAGACTGGTTCCAAATAGGAAAAGGAGTACGTCAAGGGTGTGTATTGTCACCCTGCTTACTTAACTTATATGCAGAGTACATCATAAGAAACGCTGGGCTAGAAGAAACACAAGCTGGAATCAAGATTGCTGGGAGAAATATCAATAACCTCAGATATGCGGATGACACTACCCTTATGGCAGAAAGTGAAAAAGAACTAAAGAGCCTCTTGATGAAAGTGAAAGAGTGGAGTGAAAAAGTTGACTTAAGCTCAACATTCAGAAAATTAAGTGATGGGGCCTGACAAATAGGTGGGGAAACAGTGGAAATAGTGGCTGACTTTATTTTGGGGGGGTCTCCAAAATCACTGCAGATTGTGACTGCAGCCTTGAAATTAAAAGATGCTTGCTCCTTGGCAGAAAAGTTATGACCCACCTAGAGAGCATATTAAAAAGCAGAGACATTACTTTGCCAACAAAGGTCCATCTAGTCAAGGCTATGGTTTTTCCAGTAGTCATGTATAGGTGTCAGAAGTGGACTATAAAGAAAGCTGAGCATGGAACAATTGATGCTTTTGAACTGTGGTGTTGGAGAAGACTCTTGAGAGTCTCTTGGACTGCAAGGAGATCCAACCAGTCCATCGTAAAGGAAATCAGACTGAATGTTCATTGGAAGGAGTGATGTTGAAGCTGAAACTCCCATACTTTGGCTACCTGATGCAAACAACTGACTCATTTGGAAATGCACTGTTGTTTGGAAAGGTTGAGGGCAGGAGGAGAAGGGGCCGACAGAGGATGAGACGGTTGGCTGGCATCACCGACCCAGTGGACATGAGTTTGAGTAAACTCCGGAATTTGGTGATTTACAGGGAAGCCTGGTGTGCTGTAGTCCCTGGGGTTGCAAAGAGTTGGACATGACGGAGCAACTGAACTTAACTGAGCTGAAACATATTGCATACCTTGATTTCTGCTTGTCTTCTTCTGTGAAAATCCATATATATTTAATGCAGATCTAGCTTCTTAACTTTCTCACCAGTTAAAATGAAGGTAGTCAAGGCTGTATGGCTAGAAGATATTTTGGAACTACGTGAAATCATTTGTGTTTTGTAAGATGACTTGGATTTGTAATAAATATTTTGTTGTGATATTTATCTGGAAGAATAATTTAGGTTTTAAAATGCAATTTATTGCTTCTTAACATGTATTTGGCAGAAAAAAAAATAAGCCTTTCAGAAAGAAAACTGTTTTGACAAGAGAAAATTTAAATATTTAATATTTTAGTTTAAAAGTGTATTTCATCAATAATCATATAAAATAACATCGTCTTCAATGTGAATGAAATCAGAAGTTTAAAATAAAAATATTAAAAGTAAGTATTTACCTTAACTACCCTTCAGTATATTTGAAAACAAAGGGAAGAAAAATGTTGTATATGACACATATTAACCACAGAAGATTCTGTGACTATGTAACTCTCAGGGAAAACAGTTTAAGGAAGGCAACATTAATCAGGTTAAAAGGGACATTGTAAAATGATTTAAAAAAACAAACTCACTAGGAAGATATAACAAGAAAAATGGTTTAGAAATCCATTTTCCTCTTACTTATGAATATATAATTCTCAAAAGGCTTGATACTAGATTAGTCCTACTTGAACAAACTTCTTTTTATTCCTTGACATCTCTCCTTGAAAGTTTAGAACACATTTCTCCCACTAAGCCTACCAGTATTGATTTTTTCCTAGCCCATTTCTACTTCCCCCTATGCTCTTATATAGCGTACCCTATATTGAGTTAGATAGAAAATCTCACAGGAGCTTTGTATTTTATGTGTTTATAAGTGCCATGTACCCTTACAACTATTATAAATAAATAATAATGACCATCTTGGGAAACAATAAAACATAAAACTGTCAACCTTTCAAACAAAAATGAGTTACCTTCCTTTCTTTAACTGTGCCTTAGAGATACATTCTTGTAAAATTCCAGAAAGTCTTTCAAGCATATTATTTAAGTTAGAAAAGAAAAAATAATGCTATGTCAGTGTAAGGTGAACAGCCATTTGGTCTGCCTCATTTTAGCACTGAAAGTCAAGTTTCTCAGGTTGTAATTCAATCTCAAGGAAACTGGGATATTTCGTTGCCCAACAATCTCACTCTTCTTTTAAGAAATCTATAGCACATACAATTCATATATGTTTGGGCAACAATGGAACTAATATCCATAATAGAGAAAAATATAACAGTTTTTAAAAATCAAAGTTTCCTATTTCTATTGCTACAAAAGGAAAATGTATATGCTTTTGTAGCCTACATATCTTTTAATTTGGTTAAATATAGAGAGTTTTTACTGAATGGAAATTTGCAAAATGGTGGAATATGACTGCCTTTAGATTAACAAGTATTGTCAAGTCTCTAGTACTCCTTCAGTTTTTATGAAGCATTGTAGAGAAACTAACAGTTATTTTCAGGCATCTCACCATCTGATAAATTCAAGAAAGTGAAAAAGCTATTAAGCTATTTATCAATTTTTAGAAAGAATACTTCAGAGTTTGATAGCATTGCTTTTGCCTATATTGACAGCTATTTTTTTAGCTAAGGAAGTGATTAAGATAGAGTATAGGGTTTACAAGTAAAGAAATATATGTAATTAAAATGTGACATATTTTCATAAGTAAATAATATAAACCTCTCTGCTATCTGAATCATAAAGTATATTTTTCATATTTGATAACTTAGGAAATTTGGATTTTCTCTTGCAGTCAGGATGGTTCTGGGCCACCAGTAATATAATCTCAAAAATGTTCAGCTAATCACAAAATTGTACCCTAAGTGGGAGTTCCAAAGAGAAATAATACATGACCCGGCCTTTAAGGTATGAATATTCTGTTAGAAGTCAAAAGCGAAAAAATGAATTTTTAAGGTAGAACACAATACAACTGAATATAGAAGGTACCGTCACTGTAAGAAGTTACTAAGGTAACTTCTTAGTAAGGTATACACCTAGCTTTTACTAGGTGTATAGTAAAAGCTTTACAAAGGATATGATGCTTGAATTAGACCTTGAATTCATTCATTAATTCCTTCATTTATGCAAGCATGCATGTATGTCTCAAAATTATTAGGCATCAATATTGTGCCAGGCCCCATGCTTAGTGCTGGCTATATGNTAAGAAACGCTGGGCTAGAAGAAACACAAGCTGGAATCAAGATTGCTGGGAGAAATATCAATAACCTCAGATATGCGGATGACACTACCCTTATGGCAGAAAGTGAAAAAGAACTAAAGAGCCTCTTGATGAAAGTGAAAGAGTGGAGTGAAAAAGTTGACTTAAGCTCAACATTCAGAAAATTAAGTGATGGGGCCTGACAAATAGGTGGGGAAACAGTGGAAATAGTGGCTGACTTTATTTTGGGGGGGTCTCCAAAATCACTGCAGATTGTGACTGCAGCCTTGAAATTAAAAGATGCTTGCTCCTTGGCAGAAAAGTTATGACCCACCTAGAGAGCATATTAAAAAGCAGAGACATTACTTTGCCAACAAAGGTCCATCTAGTCAAGGCTATGGTTTTTCCAGTAGTCATGTATAGGTGTCAGAAGTGGACTATAAAGAAAGCTGAGCATGGAACAATTGATGCTTTTGAACTGTGGTGTTGGAGAAGACTCTTGAGAGTCTCTTGGACTGCAAGGAGATCCAACCAGTCCATCGTAAAGGAAATCAGACTGAATGTTCATTGGAAGGAGTGATGTTGAAGCTGAAACTCCCATACTTTGGCTACCTGATGCAAACAACTGACTCATTTGGAAATGCACTGTTGTTTGGAAAGGTTGAGGGCAGGAGGAGAAGGGGCCGACAGAGGATGAGACGGTTGGCTGGCATCACCGACCCAGTGGACATGAGTTTGAGTAAACTCCGGAATTTGGTGATTTACAGGGAAGCCTGGTGTGCTGTAGTCCCTGGGGTTGCAAAGAGTTGGACATGACGGAGCAACTGAACTTAACTGAGCTGAAACATATTGCATACCTTGATTTCTGCTTGTCTTCTTCTGTGAAAATCCATATATATTTAATGCAGATCTAGCTTCTTAACTTTCTCACCAGTTAAAATGAAGGTAGTCAAGGCTGTATGGCTAGAAGATATTTTGGAACTACGTGAAATCATTTGTGTTTTGTAAGATGACTTGGATTTGTAATAAATATTTTGTTGTGATATTTATCTGGAAGAATAATTTAGGTTTTAAAATGCAATTTATTGCTTCTTAACATGTATTTGGCAGAAAAAAAAATAAGCCTTTCAGAAAGAAAACTGTTTTGACAAGAGAAAATTTAAATATTTAATATTTTAGTTTAAAAGTGTATTTCATCAATAATCATATAAAATAACATCGTCTTCAATGTGAATGAAATCAGAAGTTTAAAATAAAAATATTAAAAGTAAGTATTTACCTTAACTACCCTTCAGTATATTTGAAAACAAAGGGAAGAAAAATGTTGTATATGACACATATTAACCACAGAAGATTCTGTGACTATGTAACTCTCAGGGAAAACAGTTTAAGGAAGGCAACATTAATCAGGTTAAAAGGGACATTGTAAAATGATTTAAAAAAACAAACTCACTAGGAAGATATAACAAGAAAAATGGTTTAGAAATCCATTTTCCTCTTACTTATGAATATATAATTCTCAAAAGGCTTGATACTAGATTAGTCCTACTTGAACAAACTTCTTTTTATTCCTTGACATCTCTCCTTGAAAGTTTAGAACACATTTCTCCCACTAAGCCTACCAGTATTGATTTTTTCCTAGCCCATTTCTACTTCCCCCTATGCTCTTATATAGTGTACCCTATATTGAGTTAGATAGAAAATCTCACAGGAGCTTTGTATTTTATGTGTTTATAAGTGCCATGTACCCTTACAACTATTATAAATAAATAATAATGACCATCTTGGGAAACAATAAAACATAAAACTGTCAACCTTTCAAACAAAAATGAGTTACCTTCCTTTCTTTAACTGTGCCTTAGAGATACATTCTTGTAAAATTCCAGAAAGTCTTTCAAGCATATTATTTAAGTTAGAAAAGAAAAAATAATGCTATGTCAGTGTAAGGTGAACAGCCATTTGGTCTGCCTCATTTTAGCACTGAAAGTCAAGTTTCTCAGGTTGTAATTCAATCTCAAGGAAACTGGGATATTTCGTTGCCCAACAATCTCACTCTTCTTTTAAGAAATCTATAGCACATACAATTCATATATGTTTGGGCAACAATGGAACTAATATCCATAATAGAGAAAAATATAACAGTTTTTAAAAATCAAAGTTTCCTATTTCTATTGCTACAAAAGGAAAATGTATATGCTTTTGTAGCCTACATATCTTTTAATTTGGTTAAATATAGAGAGTTTTTACTGAATGGAAATTTGCAAAATGGTGGAATATGACTGCCTTTAGATTAACAAGTATTGTCAAGTCTCTAGTACTCCTTCAGTTTTTATGAAGCATTGTAGAGAAACTAACAGTTATTTTCAGGCATCTCACCATCTGATAAATTCAAGAAAGTGAAAAAGCTATTAAGCTATTTATCAATTTTTAGAAAGAATACTTCAGAGTTTGATAGCATTGCTTTTGCCTATATTGACAGCTATTTTTTTAGCTAAGGAAGTGATTAAGATAGAGTATAGGGTTTACAAGTAAAGAAATATATGTAATTAAAATGTGACATATTTTCATAAGTAAATAATATAAACCTCTCTGCTATCTGAATCATAAAGTATATTTTTCATATTTGATAACTTAGGAAATTTGGATTTTCTCTTGCAGTCAGGATGGTTCTGGGCCACCAGTAATATAATCTCAAAAATGTTCAGCTAATCACAAAATTGTACCCTAAGTGGGAGTTCCAAAGAGAAATAATACATGACCCGGCCTTTAAGGTATGAATATTCTGTTAGAAGTCAAAAGCGAAAAAATGAATTTTTAAGGTAGAACACAATACAACTGAATATAGAAGGTACCGTCACTGTAAGAAGTTACTAAGGTAACTTCTTAGTAAGGTATACACCTAGCTTTTACTAGGTGTATAGTAAAAGCTTTACAAAGGATATGATGCTTGAATTAGACCTTGAATTCATTCATTAATTCCTTCATTTATGCAAGCATGCATGTATGTCTCAAAATTATTAGGCATCAATATTGTGCCAGGCCCCATGCTTAGTGCTGGCTATATGTTGTAAACAAGAGAGCCTTCTGACATCACACAACACATACTCTATTAGGAAAAAGAGCTGATAAGCATGTTCACAAATAAATACAACACATTAGATACAGATGATATTAAATGTTATCAAAAAATAAGGTGATATGAGACAGACAGGTGGAAGGAGTTGAGGAACAAACCGGAATTATTCAGGCAGATTGGAGTGGGGTGGACAAAGGTATTCAAAGAGAAAGACAGGTCCTATTAAGTTTTCTGACTTACTTCTACAACACAGTTGACACTCTATATAAGTAGTCACCAACATCCTTCCTTTATTCTTGGTAACTCTCTTAAAAAGTAAATCTCAATATTATAACCATCACATTCTAATTTATCTCTGATTGTTCAGCCTTTTAATTTCCCATTGTTTCCCCCATTTATTGCCTTGCCAGACTTTTAATTTAATAACATTTTCCTACCTACAAACTTTCCTTAATGCGGATTCCTATTCTTTCTCTGGTATGACCAAACATAAAGAAAGTTGGAGAGTAATGGAATGAATATCAAACCAGAAAGCCAAATATTCTATATAACTTCCAGAAAAATACACATAGGGGCAGGAAGAGCTATATAAAATCAATAATAGACCTGAATAGAGGTGAAAATGATGTAGAAGAGAGAAAAAGAAAAAGATCACAGCAAGAAAAGCAGGTCCAAAATTTTCCCATTAACAGGGATGAAACAAAGTTCTACCAAATAAGGCAGAGAGTCAGCTTCAGACAAAAGTTTAGGGTTGTTAGAAACTCACCAACACTTTGACCTTGGGTACCAGTTCCTGGCTTTATATGAATTCTAGAAAATGATTATCCTAAGCAACATTTACTTCTAGAATGCTCTATCAGTGTAGATCTATGCTTTCTCCTGCTAAGTAGACCTCTGTGAGGTCTGCCCAACACATTCACTACCTGCCCAAACAACTGAAAATGAAGAATTAGAGTGCACAGTACATGAGGGCTTATATTCCTGCTGCCATGATCGTCTGCTTTAGAACCAAGACCTGAAGAGAACGATTATCTTCCTCATAGATGCTGCTCGGGGTCTACCTTGCTCCTGTGTGTGTGAGCCAGCTCGCTTCAGTTTGTGTCCGACTCCATGAACAACATCTTTTAGGATGTGAAATAGCTCAACTGGAATTCCATCACATCCACTAGCTTTGTTCATAGTGATGCTTCCTGAGGCCCACTTGACTTTGCATTCCAGAATCTGGCTCTAGATTGGTGATCACACCATCGTGATTATCTGGGTAGTGAAGATCTTTTTTGGATAGTTCTGTGTATTCTTACCACCTCTTCTTAATATCTTCTGCTTCTGTTAGATCCATACCATTTCTGTCCTTTATCGAGCCCATCTTTGCATGAAATGTTCCCTTGGTATCTCTAATTTTCTTGAAGAGATCTGTAGCCTTTCCCACTCTGTAGATTTCCTCTATTTCTTTGCACTGATCACTGAGGAAGCTTTCTTATCTCTCTTTGCTATTCTTTGGAACTCTGCATTCAAATGAGTATATCTTTCCTTTTCTCCTTTGCCTTTCACCTCTCTTCTATTCACTAGTATTTGTAAGGCCTACTCAGACAATCATTTTGCTTTTTTACATTTCTTTTTCTTGGAGATGGTCTTCATCCCTGCCCCCTAAACAATGTCATGAACCTCCGTTCACAGTTCATCAGGCACTCTGTCTATCAGATCTAGTCCCTTTAATCTATTTCTGACTTCCACTGTATAATCATAAGGGATTTGATTTAGGTCATACCTGAATGGTCTAGTGGTTTTCCCTGCTTTCTTCAATTTAAGTCTGAATTTGGTAATAAGGAGTTCATGGTCTGAGCCACAGTCAGCTCCCAATCTTGTTTTTGATGACTATATAGAGCTTCTCCATATTTGGCTGCAAATAATATAATCAATCTGATTTTGGTTTTGACCATCTGGTGATGTACATGTGTAGAGTCTTCTCTTGTGTTGTTGGAAGAGGGTGTTGTCATGCACTATGATCAGTGCATTCTCTTGGCAAAACTCTGTGAGCCTTTGCCCTGCTTCATTCTGTTTCCGAGGCCAAATTTGCCTATTCCTCCAGGTATTTCTTGACTTTCTACTTTTGCATTTCAGTCCCCTATAATGCCCAACATACGTCCTATAATGAAAAGGACATCTTTTTTGGGTGTTAGTTCTATAAGGTCTTGTAGGTCTTCATAGAACCACTCAACTTCAGCTTCTTCAGCATTGCTGGTCAGGGTATAGACTTGGCTTACTCTGATATTGAATGGTTTGCCTTGGAAATGAACAGAGATCATTCTGTCATTTTTGAGATTGCACCCAAGTACTGAGTTTAGGACTCTTTTATTGACTATGATGGCAACTCCATTTCTTCTAAGGGATTCTTGCCCACAGTAGTAGATATAATTGTCATCTGAGTTAAATTCACCCATTCCAGTCCATTTTAGTTCATCGATTCCTAAAATGTCAATGTTCACTCTTGCCATCTTCTGTTTGACCACTTCCAATTTGCCTTGATTCTTGGACCTAATATTCCAGGTTCCTATGCAATATGGCTCTTTACAGAATGATACTTTACTTCCATCACCAGTCACATCCTCAACTGGGTGTTGCTTTTGCTTTGGATCCATCTCGTCATTCTTTCTGAAGTTATTTCTTCACTGATCTCCAGTAACATATTGGGCACCTACTCACCTGGGGAGCTCATTTTTCAGTGTCCTATATTTTTTCCTTTTCATACTGTTCCTAGGATTCTCAAGGCAAGTATACTGAAGTGGTTTGCCATTCCCTTCTCCAGTGGACCATGTTCAAGTAGGCCTTAGAAAGCATCACTATGAACAAAGCTATTGGAGGTGATGGAATTCCAGTTGAGCTATTTCAAATCCTAAAAGATCATGCTGTGAGGGTGCTGCACTCAATATATCAGCAAATTTGGAAAACTCAGCAGTGGCCACAGGACAGGAAAATGTGTTTTCATTCCAATCCCAAAGAAAGGCAATGCCAAAGAATGTTCAAACTACCACACAATTTCACACACTAGTAAACTAAAGCTCAAAATTATCCGCCAGGCTTCAACAGCATGTGAACTGTGAACTTTCAGATGTTCAAGCTGGATTTAGAAAAGGCAGAGAAACAAGAGATCAAATTGCCAACATCCGTTGGATCGTAAAAAAACAAAGAGATTTCCAGAAAAACTTCTGTTTCTGCTTTATTGCGTATGCCAAAGCCTTTGACTGTGTGGACCACAACAAATTCTGGAAAATTTTGAAAGAGATGGGACTACCAGACCACCTGACCTGCCTCCTGAGAAATCTATATGCAGGTCAGGAATTAACAGTTAGAACTGGACATGGCACAACAGGTTGGTTCCAAATAGGGAAAGGAGTATATCAAAGCTGTATATTGTCACCTTGTTTATTTAACTTATATGCAGAGTACATTATGAGAAATGCTGGACTGGATGAAGCACAAGCTGGAATTAAGTTTGCTGGGAGAAAGATCAATAACCTCAGATATGCAGATGACATCACCCTTATGGTAGAAAGCAGAGAACTAAAGAGCCTCTTGATGAAAGTGAAAGAAGAGAGTGAAAAAGTTGTCTTAAAACTCAACATTCAGGAAACTAAGGTCATGGCATCTGGTCCCATCACTTCATAGCAAATAGATGGGGAAACAGTGGAAACAGTGACACACTTTATTTTCTTGGGCTTCAAAATCACTGCAGATGGTGACTGCAGCCATGGAATTAACAAATACTTACTCCTTGGAAGAAAAGTTATGACCGATCTAGACAGCATATTAAAATGAAGAGACGTTACCTTGCCAACAAAGGTCCATCTAGTCAAAGCTATGGTTTTCCCAGTAGTCATGTATGGACGTGAGAGTTGGACTAGAAGAAAACTGATCATTGAAGAATTGCTGCTTTTGAACTGTGATGTTGGAGAAGACTCTTGAGAGTCTCTTGGACAGCAAGGAGATTCAACCAGTCCTTCCTAAAGAAATCAGTCCTGAATATTCATTGGAACGACTGATGCTGAAGCTGAAACTCCAATACTTTGGCCACCTATTATGATGAATTGACTCATTCGGAAAGAGACTGATGCTGGGAAAGTTTGAAGGCAGAAGGAGAAGGGGACGACAGAAGATGAGATGGTGGAATGACATTACCAAACCGACTCAATGGAAATGAGTTTGAGTAAATTCCGGGAGTTGCCCACAGACAGGGAGGTTGTCATGCTGCAGTCCATAGGGTCGCAAAGACACGACTGAGCGAATGAACTGATCTTCATTTAACCGCGACCAGATGAACTGTAACCCACCAGGCTCCTCTGTCCATGTTATTCTCCAGGCAAGAATACTAGAATGGGTTGCCATTTCCTCCTCCAAGGGATCCTCCCTATCGAGGGATCACACTCACGTCCTCTCTCATGTCTCCTGCGTTGGTGATCTGGGTCTTTATCACATGTGCCACCTGGGAAGCCCTTGATGCTACCTTGAGCAAATTCCATTGATATCAGTTGCTTGGATGAAAGACTTTAGTAGGTTATAACAATAATTTTAAAAATTATGTTTCAAGGTATTACTGTCTTAATTGTTTTTTAAAAAATGACCGTACAATGAGGCGAGAAAATGGTTACTTAAATAGAACTGTGAAATTATTCACAATCTCACTGATGCTTGTGATACTTTTATACCCTCTTCATTGTTAGTGTTTTATTTATGGGGTAAGTGAAGCATTCATTCAGAGATTGTCATTTCCTTCACATTCTTTAAAAGGGAGCAGAAGAGTCTGTTTAAAAGGAGATATCTTGGCTTGGTGCCCATTTCTCCATTCCTTTCAGTTAATGTTGTACTAATTAGTTCAGCATGATCATCCAACTGTCAGATAGTGTTTAATTCAATTAATTTCATTTTCCCCCAACACCTTTCCATAAAAGTGAACAACAACTTATTGTTTGTTTTCATCAATAATTTGTCATAGTGAATGCTCTACATTCAGGGATAGCACTTGTTACTCTGGCAGATAAAAAATTCTGTACACATACAGAGACAAGTAAATACCAGTTTGCTGATAAATTCTAGCATGAAAAATGCACTCGCTTTACTAATGAACTATTTAATAAACAATGAATTTTTATTATATAACTTTTTAAGTGTCTTTAGGAACATTTCATTTTGACTTTCTAAATAAGGTGTACAGTGTAGGACATATGATTTTTTCAATACAAACTTAAAAGTATTCTTATTATACTTTCAGCACTTAACATTATAAATATTTGCCCTCAATGTCTCTTTGTATGATATTTAAAAGTTACTTGCGACTTTATTATCTATGACATGGCAGTTTAGTAGCCAATTAAATTCTAAAAGTCAGCGTTCTTTTAAAAGTGAAAAAAGCAGGCATAGGAGAAAGATTCTGTACTGAGCAATTATGAGTAAGATGTTTTTTAAGAATGTATAAAGTTATTTTTGTGAATGCAATTTTACTTCCAAATTCTGGCAGAATTTTAATGTCTGACTATGTATCAAGAGATTCATATTTTATAATATTATCAAATTTTTATCTATTTGGTATGAATTTGCTCCCAAATGTGTTCCAATTCTCTCGGTACATCTGGATAAAGACATTTGCCAAGAAGATAAGCAGGCAAGACTCAAAATGGCTAATTTTTTGGTCCAGAGAGGAATAAGGTTTGTTAATGAATAGAAATGTAAACATTTGTTGAATAAGATGTAAGCCTGTTTATAGTACAAATGTGAAATTATTTGTAGCTATAGCCAACAAAATAAACAGAACTACTAAATCCCACTAATATTCACAAGACATTAAGACTGAGAAGTTTACTCTATTTGGAGAATTCTTGGCTTCCTTGATTTTAGATAAATGTTCACCTAGGACTGGTTTAATGTAAGGGAAGTATAGGAGTCTAGTCTGAATGGTTTCAATATATTATTTCTGGTCTACATTTAAAATCCTTCGAGTCTCCTTGGGAATAAAGGCAAAACATATGAAAATGAGTTTGCCAAGATGGCATCAGTGGGAGGTGAGGAGAACCCAGGGCAAGTAAGATGGGGAGGCAGGTAGACCATGAATGGAGAATTTCATATTTGCTGTAGATTTTTATTCTTAGAATTAATGTTTAACTTCCATAAATGTTGACAAGATTTCCTATATCTTAGTATTCGTTGGGAAAACTAGATCTTAATGCCAGTAAAAGGATCATATTCTGTTCTAAAATAAAACATTTAGAGATCATTTCTCATAAAAATTTTTAAAATTCAATGCTTTTAATAAGTTGAGTGACAACCGGTATTTGAGAAAATTTGAGAAGGTAAAAACTGATATTTATGATTACTTCTCCAGGCAGTGGATAAAGAATTCCCTAAAGAACTGTACAGAAGGAAGCCAAAGACAGACAAATAGGAGGTCCAGGTAAGAGAAGCACCCAATGTCATGTAAAAGCAGATAAAAGAAACCAAGCATAGTAGAGCTTCTAAGGTTCATGTAAGTGATCAGGAACAAAGAGATCTGGAAAAGTTGAAGCAGCAGTAGGAGATGGGTTGGTCAAAATATTGCTGAATCAGAAATGCTTATCAGTTGAAGGAGCTAGGGCAATGTAACTGGAGAACGGAGATACAGAGCCAGAGTAATGGAGAAAGAAATGTTTCTGAAACTGGGGCTATTTGCTCCTGCACAACCCAACTTTCTTGCTTCTTATCTCACGCCAGTGAGTTTCAGTATTGAGTAACTCTTGCCTGGATGCCTATAGGAATTAGCATCCAAAAACAAAGACCTGACTTCTGTGGGATTGCTAGAGCAGGAAGTCACAATTTCCTGGGAGAGGTAGTTCTTATATTGATCATTTAAGCCTATGTCGTCTTAAAATATTGATATGACAAGGTTTAGTTAATAGATGTCAACTGCTGAGAGTGTCTGGTGAGATCTGAGCGTATGTCAGAGAATAACTCCAGCATAATACTTTTCTTTTAAATCAGTGAACGCAAAGATCCTTTTCCTTTTTGCTGCATAGGAAAATTCAGAATGTTATTGTGGAAGACCCTGCAGTTATTGCACATCAAAGAAATGTTTTTTCATTTTAGTCTGGCATCTGAAACTCCACATATACCTAAAGGTATATAATAGTTATTGTCAACATCTCCTGTCTCCAACTTTAATGTTCAGCATTTAGAGTGCAGTTGGTGTCATGTTCTGCCCAGAGACTCTTCTTAAAATCCCAAATGAGAAGAAATTGTGTGGTGCTTTTGGACATGAACACACGATGCTGTGGTGAAACACTAGGAGATAAATATACGAGGAAGACTAAGAAGAATTTTTCAGAGCTTTATGATCCTAGGATCATACGTTGCCATCATCAAATGGCAACGTAGACATGTGGCAGAAGATCCCAGAGGGTGTTTTTCCCCATTTACATAAGATGAAAATTCAAGCCTGCAAAGACCGTCTGAGATTTTGTTCGTTTTTTTAAAATAAAGGATATTTAAATGTAACATTGATTTCCTAGTCGGCTTATTCATTCATTTAGTTAAATTCCACAAACCTTTCAAATAGAAATGAGGTACAAAGTGACAAAAATATAACTCCTTACTTTTAGGACTATATATAGGGAAGAGACAGATAAAGACAATTAACTATGCTATATGGCAAAAAGTGTTGAGTCAGCTATAGAGTCAACTCAAGATCTATATGTGCAAAAAGAGTATAATGCTTGCTAGGAAATCAGGGGTGTTTCCTTGGAAGATATGGGATTTGAGTATTTGTACTAAGTGTTAAAAATTATGTAAGATTTCAGCAGTCAGAAGTGGAGAGAGAGAAAGGAGTTCATGGAAAGAGACTAGCAGTGAAGGCTAGCAGGCAATGTGTAGACATCAAAAAACTGGACTAGTGTAACTGGAATGTAGGGAACAAGGAATAAGATTGGGAAGGCAAATGGGGTTGAGATCACAGAGGGCCAAGTAGATGGATGGTATTCCTTAAGAAATACAAAGTCATTGCACAGTTGAATATTTCCAGTTATATTCTATGCATAAACTAAGATTATGGCATCTGGTTCCGTCACTTCATGGCAAATAGATGGGGAAACAGTGGATATAGTGACAGACTTTATTTTTTAGGGCTCCAAAATCACTCCAGATGGTGACTGCAGCCACGAAATTAAAAGACACTTGCTCCTTGGAAGAAAACCTATGACCAACCCAGACAGCTTATTAAAAAGCAGACGCATTACTTTGCCAACAAAGGTCCATCCAGTCAAAGCTATGGTTTTTCCAGTAGTCATGTATGAATGTAAGAATTGGACTATAAAGAAAGCTGAGCATCAAAGAATTGATGCTTTTGAACTGTGATGTTGGAGAAAACTCTTGAGAGTCCCTTGGACTGCAGGAAGATCCCAACAGTCTGTTCTAAAGGAAATCAGTCCTGAATATTCATTGGAAGGACTGATGCTGAAGCCGAAACTCCAGTACTTTGACTACCTGATGTGAAGAACTGAGTCATTTGAAAGACTCTGATGCTGGCAAAGATCGAAGGCGGGAGAAGAGGATGACAGAGGATGAGATGGTTGGTTGGCATCACCGACTCAATGGGCATGAGTTTAAGTAACCTCCGGGAGTTGGTGATGGACAGGGAGGCCTGGGGTGTTGTAGTTCCATGGGGTCACAAAGAGTCAGACATGACTGAGCAACTGAACTGAACTGAACTGAACTGATATTTTATGTTGGGTATCCTGCTGTGACAGACTAAAATCCAAATCTAGACACCGAGGGGAAAAAAAGAAATGTTAAGTCATAAAAATACTTTAGTGCATGACAGAATTGAGTTTTGAAAGAAAATCATATTCCACTCAACATGTCAACTGTACACTTGTTTCTTGATCTCATTGCCCTAACAGCAGATTGCAGGTTTTAGTCTGCTGTCAGAGAATTACTGCTTTTTCCCTATTTTCAGATAGATTTTCCCTTCAGATTCTAACTTTTGAAGATCGATCACAAGTCTCTGAACTATAGTATTGAATTATTTGACTAAGCCATAGACTTAAACCTGTTTATTATAAATTTTTGTCTTAAACTCTGGTTAAAAACAAGCTTACTTTGTGGTATAATTTTGGCATGAATGTCATCTTGCTCTGATGACATTCACTAAAGTTATGTTTCAAAATCAATCTGACTCGTGTTACTTTAACCTGATCCTTAGCATGAGACCCATGGAGATTACTCCTCTTGAATCAAAATATGATGTAAGAATAAGATAACTGAATTGACAAGTATTCCTTAGAGCAACCCTATCCACTACTTCTCTCTCCAAAAGAGTTTTGACAGCTTGTCAAACATCTTCTTATAAAGAAATCATATGACTACCTTCATCAGACTACCTGTCGGTTCACACCCTTTCAAGCTTGAAACAGAATCAGTGTTTCCCCATTGGTTTCTAGTGCCGTAAAAACTACTCAACCCCACATATCCCGAGAGGCAACATGGTCTATTCAGTCAGGCAACAAAGATAAAGTTTAAAGTTTGGGCACTATTCCCTGCCCCCCACAGATTTGTCATATGACTTTAGAAGAAATTTCTTCATTCTATTTTCTCTTGCCTAGTTTCTAAACTTCCCTTATGGAATTGATATTTGCCATCTGTAGTTAAGATGAGGCTGATGTATAAAGTATACCCTATAGAGGAGAGTATTATTTCTAAAAGCTCTTGAGAAGATATTTATTGAGAAAATATTTACCCTCTTTGCCTCTCCAATTGTAAGTTTTTACATGGTGATTCACTGCATATCTCCATATAAAAATACTTGTTACATTTTGTCTTTCTTTTTAAGATGTTAGATCTGTCCAAGGGAAATGATCCATACAACTCTTCTGTTTGGGGGATAAAAATGAAATCTCAGTTAATTTTAAAGAAATAAAAATGGATTCTTCTGCTCTCTCTCTTTATCTCTATTTTATTCTTGAAAATGATTAAAAATGTTTACATTCATGCAGTACCCCTACCTAATTTTGAGATGTATATATTTATTGTTTTTTAAATCTTAATTTTCTTGCTGATAAGCTTATTTAATAGTTCAATTTTACTCTGAATATGCATGAAAGACAGAAGATTCAGGGTCAGATTTGAACAACTCAATCCTTACTATCACAGAAAGAGCTTCAAGTTCTATATGCATAGCAATCTATCTTTAAGAAACAAAATGGTTTGCAATATATCAATAAAGACTTTAAAGGGATATCTGAAAATTAAATTATCAATGTAAAATTGTGTTTTAGTTACATGGTGCTCTGCAAATTTTTATTACTATTATCATTTTAAATAATTCTGTTGCAAGTTTTCTGCATTAGAGAAATAAGTAAGTTTTAGAACTGCTACCTGTTAGGATTTCTTTAAAAAATCAGGAAGAAAATAAATAAAAGAGAAAACATGAAATGCCAACTAGAGGAAAAGGAGGTCAGATGTGGCCTTTTAGTCCTCTTAACTTAATGGTGGGTGACCACTGGAACATGGTTTGTAAACCCTGGGGTAATTATTTACGCATTATTTCCACCCTAGACTTTTGAGAGAACTAATGGTAAACATTTTACATTTCTGTACTAATCAAATAATTTCTTTCATACATTTATGCATACATATGTTGAATCTATTTACCTGAACTAATATGATTGACTTTTATATCATTATTTAAAAAATACTTTCACTTCTGATAGATTTGGCCTGCCTTTCTTAATGTTAATTGTAGAAAACTTCAATTTCTATCTGGAGAGTGGGTTTCAGAAAAATTTAGACACATCTAAGTTCTTCCAAACATTTTAAGTCTTAGTAACAAGGAAGCTCTTGATTGTCTTTGGATTTGAAGCAACTACTGGAGAAGAAATGAAGTTCACAGATTTTTTTGAGCATTTCCTTCCTTGTAATTATTTTTATTGTATTATATTATACTCACTTGAAAACCTGATAATTTGCTTAGATTTCAGAATTTCATCGTCATTTTCTTTCTGGGATTGACATACATTTCTATCAACAAATACAAAATCTATAGCAACTAATTTGTCACCATTGAATATGACTCATTGTCATCTGTCTAAAATCTATGAATTTTCAACATGAAAGTTATTATCTTTTTAGGAGATGTCATAATTCATACACCCATATTGTATTTGAAAGTTGTTTACTTTCCTCCATCCTGGAATAAAAATAATTAGAGTGAAGGGATTCTTTGTGATCTCTAGTACTATTCATTTAAGCTGGTCTTTACATATGAAATTTCTCTACATTTTTCTAAAGTTCCAAGTAACTGAAAATTCTCAAGGGATAAGAAGATGGCGTTCCAGTACAAAGATCAGCAGCATATCACAAGGACTAAAGAACAATACAAAGAACCTGAGATTATAATGACTTTCTTCTCAAATAGTTATGTAATGCACACAGATAATTTGATTGAACCTTGTGTAATAAATGAAAAAACTTTGGAGAAAACTTTGCAATTAATTTTTTTCAACTTTAGTTTACTTATTGTGGTATTAACACATTTTACTACATTATCAAATGCCTAGATGATTTTTTTTTTTACTGTGCAAGGGAGAACTTTTTATAATTAATTTGATTTTATAATACACAGCTTATGACATGAATATACTTGGAAGGTATTAAATAAATAGCGATCAATAGAAAAAACTAGTCACTTTCCACAAAACAAGTTTTAAGTTAGTCAGAATAGTTTCTTTAACATTTTAATATTTATTAAATATACTATTTTAAAAGTTCTATTAGTTTTATTAAAGATTGAATTGAATTAGGCAAGAGTTCTACAAACTGAAAGGATCATGCCAAAAGGTTATGGTATAAATAATAGATCATGTAAGACACTAACATAATATTATGATATTAATATAGTCATATATAATGATGCTAATAATTGAGGAAAATATTATGCATAAGAAAGAACTTTTATATATAACTAGTATTAGAAAAGAAAATAATATACACTAAAGGGATACATCAATTATTTTCTATCACATATCAAAATGTGTTGGTAAGTTATTTGTTAAATGGGAAATAGATGGGGAAACAGTGCCAGACTTTATTTCTTTGGGCTCCAAAATCACTGCAGATGATTGCAGCCATGAAATTAAAAGACGCTTACTCCTTGGGAGGAAAGTTATGAACAACCTAGATAGCATATTCAAAAGCAGAGACATTACTTTGCCAACAAAGGTCTGTCTAATCAAGGGTATGGTTTTTCTAGTGGTCATGTATGGATGTGAGATTTGGACTGTCAAGAAAGCTGATTGCCGAAGAACTGATGCTTTTGAACTGTGGTGTTGGAGAAGACTCTTGAGAGTCCCTTGGACTGCAAGGAGATCCAACCAGTCCATTCTGAAAGAGATCAGTACTGGGTGTTCATTGGAAGGACTAATGCTAAAGCTGAAATTCCAGTTCTTTGGCCACCTCATGCGAAGAGTTGACTCATTGGAAAAGACTGTGATGCCGGGAGGGACTGGGGGCAGGAGGAGAAGGGGAAGACAGAGGATGAGATGGCTGGATGGTATCACTGACTCAATGGACATGAGTTTTGGTGAACTCCAGGAGTTGGTGATGGATAGGGAGGCCTGGCGTGCTGTATTTCATGGGGTTACAAAGTCAGACACGACTGAACAACTGAACTGAACTGATGTCCCACTATTCATCTTTGTTTTTGGATAGCATAGCCACCGTTGATTTCTAAAAGAGCTCTATTTAATTGGCTTCAGTAAAAATAAGTGCTTACAAACCACTAGCTTTGTTCTTAGTTATGTTTCCTAAGGCCCATTTGACTTCACATTCCAGGATGCCTGGCTCTAGGTGAGTGATCACACCATTGTGATTATGTGGGTCATGAAGATCTTTTTTTGTATAGTTCTTCTGTGTATTCTTCCTACCTCTTCTTAATATCTTCTACTTCTGTTAGGTTCATACCATTTCTGTCCTTTACTGAGACCATCTTTGCCTGAAATATTCCCTTGGTATCGCTAATTTTCTTGTCAAATGGGCCTTAGGAAACATAACTAAGAACAAAGCTAGTGATGTGATGGAATTCCAGTTGAGCTATCTGAAATCCTAAAAGATGATGCTGTTAAAGTGCTTCATTCAGTGTGCTAGCAAATTTGGAAAATTCAGCCATGGCTGCAGGACTGGAAAAGGTCAGTTTTAATTCCAATCCTGAAAAGACAATGCCGAAGAATGATCAAACTACTGTACCATTGCACTTATCTCACAAGCTAGCAAAGTAATTCTCAAAATTGTCCAAGCCAGGATTCAACAGTACATCAACCACGAACTTCCAGGCGTTCAATCTGGAGTTAGAAAAGGCAGAGGAACCAGAGACCAAATTGCCAACATCTGCTGGATCATCACAAAAGCAAGCGAAAAATATCTACTTCTGCTTTATTGACTATGCCAAATTCTTTGATTGTGTGAATCACCACAAACTGTGGAAAATTCTTCAAGAGATCAGAATATCAGACTACCTGACCTGCCTCCTGAGAAATCTGTAAGCAGGTCAAGAAGCAACACTTAAAAATGGACATGGAACAACAGACTGATTCCAAATAGGACGTCAAGGCTGTATATTGTCACTCTGCCTATTTAGTTTCTATGCAGAGAACATCATAAGAAATACTGGATTGGATTATGTACAAGCTGTAATCAAGATTGCCAGGAGAAGTATCAAAACCCTCAGATATGCAGATGATACTACCCTTATGGAAGCAAATGAAGATGAACTAAAGAGCCTCTTGATGAAAGTCAAAGAGGATAGTGAAAAAGTTGACTTAAAGCTCAACATTCAGGAAACTAAGATCATGGCATCTGGTCCCATCACTTCATGGCAAATAGATTGGTAAACAATTGAAATAGTGAGAGACATTATTTTGGGGGGCTCCAGAATCATTGCAGGTGGTGAGTGCAGCCATGAAATTAAAAGATGCTTGATCCTTGGAAGAAAAATTATGACTAAACTAGACAGTATATTAAAAAGCAGAGATATTGCTTTGCCAACAAAGGTCAGTCTAGTCAAAGCTAAGATTTTTACAGTATTCACATTGGATGTGAGACTTGGACTATAAAGAAAGCTGAGCATCAAAGAATTGATAGGTTTGAACTGTGGTATTGGAGAAGACTTTCAAGAGTCCCTTGGACAGCAAAGAGATCCAACCAGTCCTTCCTAAAGAAATCAGTCCTGAATATTCTTTGGAAGGACTGAAGTTAAACCTGAAACTCTAATACTTAGGCCAGCTGATGCGAAGAACTGACTCATTTAAAAAGACCCTGATTTTTAAGGGAAAAATTGAAGGCAGGAAGGAGAAGGGGCTGACAGAGGATTAGATGATTGGATGACATCATCAACTCAAAGGACATGAGTTTAAGTAAACTCTGAGCATTTGTGATGGACAGAGATTCCTGCTGTGCTGCAGCCTGTGGGGTTGCAAAGAGTGGGACAGGACTGAGGGACTGAATTGAACTGAACTGAACTGAATACTCTCTTTGTAATACATTATGTGACCTGCCCACCAGTGTGTGGGGGCCCAATCATGCAAAGAAACTTTTAAAGAAATGGAAATGAAATAAGAGGCTTCCCCTGTGGCTCAGAGAATAAAGAATTGGTCTGTAATGTAGGAGATCCAGTTTTGATCCCAGGTTTGGGAAGATTACTTGGAGAATAGAATGGTTACCCAAGCTGGTATTTTTCCCTGGAGAATTCCATGAATAGAGGAGTCTGGTGGGCTACAGTCCATGGGGTCTCAAAGAGTCAGACATGATTGAGCAACTAATACATTCTCATGTCCCATCATATATCATTTTGTTGCAGGGATGTTCTTTTATCCATATCTTTTATTTTGGTAATGTTATATATCCAATTACCATATGGTATTCATTTAAATTTTAGAATAAATTTACTTTTCTCAAAAAAGCTACTGGATTACTCACTTCATAGATGATCAAAGCATTTTACATTTTAATAAGATCTTAAAGACAGTGTAACTCAACTCCTATCTTCTCTTCTCCCTATTCTCCTAACCACATTTTACTCATTGATAAATTGAGGATGGATGAATTTATATGTATTGAAGGTCATACTTGGACTATTGATAGGGAGAAGGCCAGAATTTCCTGATCTCCAATTTTTGTGGCTTTGCCCACTGTATCATTCTGTTTCTTCCAAAAATCTGGGCTCTAAAATATCTGACTTATGGTGAAAACTCATCCCTTGCAAGCACAGTTTTCCATTAGTTCCCTTCAATCTCTAAAGAAAAATTTGTTGTGATAAAAGTCATTCCCAAAGGTTAAGGGACATGTTTAAGATTGTGAATATACTTAATATAAGAGATGCGATCACAAGTCAAATCTCAGATTCTATATTTAGTACATTTTTCAGTAGGTCAGACAGTTTTTCATCTAAATGTGCATTCAAGCCAGAGCATTGTGCCATGCTGGGGGAAAGACGAGGAAGCTTATGGCCAAAATATGTAAATGAGCACCTGCTGAAGACCACCAGAGCCATCTGCTGCTTAGATTCTCATACCCACTCACTGACCTCTTAGCTTTCCCCTCATTTGTTCAGGATGTGAAGGAAGAGCCACATTTTCTAATTATGGATTTTCAGGCATTAGCAATCATTGTGACCACCTCATAATGAACTTGTCAAGGAAGTGTCTACTTGATTTAGTGTTCTACTATACTAAGGTACTTGAAGACTCCAGGTTATTCTTAGACTGAAGCTTGCACAAATACTTAAAGTTGATACTTTGGATTCCCAGAGTCCTTTGTTCTAGTATTCATGTTAGTATTGGCTATAAACTCTGATTTATGACTCCTGGATACTTTAGAACCTTAATTGTCAAATCAAATCAAATCAAATCAATGTACTCACTAAATGCTTTTTTAGTCCTATCAATATCTATTAAAAAATCCTTTAGGAGATCATTCAATGGCTAGTAACATTATAAAAATACAATAGTCACATGGAAAATTTGAAATATACAGACAAGAAAGAAATGAAAGTATAAAAAGCATAAATAATCACCACTCAGATACAGTTGTTAATTTTAGACATATATTTTTCATTACATGTGTGTGTATAATTTGTATATAAATTTTAAAATATAAATGAGATGAGTTATATATTTATATATATATATATTTAAGACATAGCTAAATAATCAGATGTTTAAATTGTGCCATTTAATAATATATTAAAATGCACTTCCTTTTCCAATATTATTCTTTAGCATCATTTAAAACAACTACATAGTGTTTCATTTTATAAATAAATCATGATAGATTTAACCATTTCCTATTTGTAAAATATTTAGGTTGCTAAGAAAGTTGTGACCAACATAGACAGCATATTAAAAAGCAGAGACATTACCTTGCCTACAAAGTTCACCTAGTAAAAGTTACGGTTTTTCCAGCAGTCATGTATGGATGTGAGAATTGGACTATAAAGAAAGCTGAGTGCTGAAGAATTGGTGCTTTTGAACTGCGATGTTATAGAAGACTCGTGAGAGTCCTTTGGACTGCAAGGAGATCCAACCAGTCCATCCTAAAGGAGATCAGTCCTGAATATTCATTGAAGGGACTGATGTTGAAGGTGAAACTCCAATACTTTGGCCACCTAATTCGAAGAACTGACTCATTTGAAAAGAGCCTGATGCTGGGAAAGATTGAAGGCAGGAGAAGGGGCTGACAGAGGATTACATGGTTGCCTGGCATCACTGACTCAATGAACATGAGTTTGAGTAAATTTCGGGAGTTGGTGATGAACAGGGAGGTTGGAGTGCTGCAGTCCATGGGATCGCAAGAGTCTGACATGACTGAGCAACTGAACTAAACTGAACTGAACAATATATTTGGTTTAGTTAACTTCTATGAAAATCATTACATATAAATCATAGCATACATATCTAATTATTTTGTTAGGAGAAGTTTCTCAAAGTGGAAAATGCTGGGTCAGAGCATGACAGTTACTCATAAAAGATACTTCACGTATGGAAAGAGTGACTTCACGTATTTGAGGTGACTTCATTATTCTTTCTCTCATTAGAGTCCCCATTCTTTATCATTTATTATGTGCTCACATGGCATGGATTTTTTTATTTGGAACAAAAATCTTTGGTGTTTACTTTTATGTACAACTTACTCATCTGGAAGAATGTAACTGAGATTTTTAACAATTTCTCACTTTAAAAAATATAACTGATTGTCTCACTAAGCGCAGGCGGCTGCNTTTGGACTTGGCGGGGGGCGGGGGGAAGGTTTGGGAGAATGGCACTGAAACATGTGTGCTGTCGTGTGGGAAACGAATCATCGGTCTATATTCAGTTCAGGATACAGGATGCTTGGGACTGGTGCACGGGGATGATCCAGAGAGTTGATGTGGAGTGGGAAGTGGGGGGTGTTCAAGACTGGGAACTCATGTACACTTGAGATGAAAAATAAATAAATAAAAATAAAAAATAAAATTAAAAAAAAGAAAAAAAATATAACTGATCATGTCAGTCGTATGTATTCTTATCTTTCATGGAAGTTGGTATAGAAAGCATTAACTTAATACTGTTAACATTTCCTTATGCCTCAAAGATCTTTAATATTCTAACAGACGATCACTAGACAATGACTCTGCCAACTCACTCACACACTCACGACAAGGGCCTTCTTTCAAACCAAATTGTAGATGCATTCCCCCATCATTCCCTTTCTCTCTAGCTATTCTCTCTAAGCCATATGGATAATTCATACCCATGTGCTCATTAAGAACCTGTGCATGGAATCATTCTGTCTCTGAATCAGACACTTGAAGACCATAACTGACTTCTGAAGACAACTGATGAGAATTAATCCGACTATCAAATAAAGAGGCAGAATGGAGGAGAATTTAAGGGATGGTTAAGTACCTATAGTGAAAACTATTCATTCTACATGTTGCATACATGGGGGTGACATAACATGAGGCATCGCATATTCAAGACAATGTAACAAGATTTTTTTAAAGAATTATATCACAATAGCTGGTAACTCTTTTCTAACTAATGATATAGGATCAGGCTCGAAAGGATTTTGGGGAATATTGCTTTTAAAGATTAAATCATTTTATGTAATTTAGTTCATTCTATTTTTAGTTTTTATGCTTCTAGGTAGATCTTTTATACCTCTGAATTAGTATGTTATGTTGCATATCAATGTGTGTCAATGGATAGTAATAAATATTTATTAATTTTTTAACCAATATACTACTTCAACAAGGATAACTTAATTATTCTACCCTTTCTATACATGGATCAATAAAGAATATGAAACATGCAAATAAATGAGGTTCTTAAATATAAAGCTGAATTATGAAAAATAAGTAAGTTAATTTCACTCTACGTTCATTTTGTTGTTGTTGAATTATTTTTTTATTTTTATTTTTTTAAATTTATTTATTTTAATTGGAGGCTAATTACTTTACAACATTGTAGTAGTTTTTGCCATACATTCATGTGTACATGTGTTCCACATCCTGAATCCTTGTCCCACCTCCCTCCCCATCCCATCCCTCAGGGTCATCCCAGTGCATCAGCGCTGAGCACCCTGTCTCATACATTGAACCTGGAGNGTTGAATTATTTTTTTATTTTTATTTTTTTAAATTTATTTATTTTAATTGGAGGCTAATTACTTTACAACATTGTAGTAGTTTTTGCCATACATTCATGTGTACATGTGTTCCACATCCTGAATCCTTGTCCCACCTCCCTCCCCATCCCATCCCTCAGGGTCATCCCAGTGCATCAGCGCTGAGCACCCTGTCTCATACATTGAACCTGGAGTGGTGATCTATTTCACATATGATAATACACATGTTTCAATGCTATTCTCTCAAATCATCCCACCCTCGCCTTCTCCCACAGAGTCCAAAAGTCTGTTCTTTACACCTGTATCTCTTTCACTGTCTTGCATATAGGATCATTGTTACCATCTTTCTAAATTCCATATATGCATTAACATACTGTATTGGTATTTTTCTTTCTGACTTATTTCACTCTGTATAATCAGCTGCAGTTTCATCCACCTCATTAGAACTGATTCGAACACATTCTTTTTAATAGCTGAGTAATGCTCCACTGAGTATATGTACCACAGCTTTCATATCCATTCATCTGCCAATGGACATGTGGGTTGCTTCCATGTCCTGGCTATTGTAAACAGTGCTGTGATCAACATTGGGGTACACATTCTTGAGAGTATTGTTTACTAGTAATTGTAAGAAAATTTATATCTTTTTAAAAACACAATTTGAAAGATAAATACACTTTGAATCAATTCTCTTGATATTTCACTATTAACCATCATGCTTCTCTAATTTTAAAAGGATTTCTACCTCTTAGGTGGAAATATAACCATGGTTATATTTATGGTTAACCATTTACAATGTTATTTCACTACATAGAACATTTCTTTTGAGTTATTTTCAACAAGTTCAATAAAGCTTAAACTTTAAAAAATTTATTTATTTTAATTGAAGGATAATTGCTTTACAGAATTTTGTTGCTTTGAGGTTTGAAAGCTTAAACTTTTAATGAGTAGTTTGGGGTTTGATTAGCTAGACTTGTTAATGGACTGTCACTGAGAGTGTAATGAAAGGCTTCTATGGGCTTGGAGAGGGAGATTATGCTGGCAGAGAAATTTATCACTTAGGCTCACAAGCCAAAACACACTTTGGCTCCCATCAAATCACTTTTGAAAGTGACGCTGAGAAACAACCAGTGTGCTAATGTCACAGGTGTAGAAATCACATCTTTTAATTCTGCAGTTTAATTTTGGTTTTCCTAAAGATTTAGCAAAATATCATCTTTGGTCAGGTTATCTTTTCATTGTAGAGTGATTTCATCTCTCCTCCTTATTTAAAATTTTCCTACTAGAAATGATGTTTTCCCAGCAAATGTTACGATGGCTTCATTTATTTTCCCTAACATATTTTTTATTAGCTTTATAGCAATAAAAACAAATTTCATTTTCACCTTTTATTATATGAACCATTCACACATGTTTAGTTCAGTTCTAGAAACCCATGAATAAAATCTTATTTTCCACATACCTATTTTTTTTAATTGAACCAGATTTATCAGAAGATTTTGGAACTAGCAAAACAACTTGCTGTTGTTGAGATCAGCATGCTTTCTGTTGAAACGTACTGGGCTTGAAGCATCAGCTATCCAAGATCCCGAATCAGCTGTGGGCCCTATATTTTCATACTCCCAACAGTTGGTGTAGTCATGGAGAATTACAGAATAACTAAGCTGGAAGGGATGTTTAAAAATCATTTAATTCCAATCTTTGTGGCACATTCCAATATAACTCTTCCCTAATGCCATCAAACAGTGGTTCTAAATTCTCCTATTTTGATAAAGTATTAAGCAACCAACAAGATTTTATTAAATAAACTATCTATATTCCTCTGGGTCTAATTTTTCCTACTATTCCACTTTTAAATTTTTAAAACACATAATGGCTTGCCTTTACACTTAACTTGGTATCATCATTGTTAGAATAGCCTATGAAGTACTGTGTCATTTGACCCCTATGAGTAAAAGACCTGGTTTGAACAAGCATGTAAAAGCTAAACTTTCAGGAATTTTGTGAGCTGGTTGTTAAATCTAGATGTTATTGTAAAGCCTACAGACATTATTGTATAAACTTATAATTAAATGCATTAGATTTGAAACAATGGTTTGAGTTGCTCAGTCATGTCCACTCTTTACAAGCCCATGGACTGTAGCCCACTGGGCTCCTCTGTCCATGGGATTATCCAGGCAAGACTATTGGTAGTAAATATTCAAAACTCATCACTTCCTAATTGACTACATTTTACTATTATCTTGAATTTATTTAGACCTATTGTGTCTAAATCGTGGAAAAAATAATATCATGGAATGCTATTATCCACTTGTCAACTAGGTATTTAATGATGTAATGTTGAAGCCAGAACTTGGCTTCCCAGGTGGCTCAGTGGTAAAGAATCTGCTTGTGATGTAGGAGACATGTGTTCAATCCCTGGGTGTGAATGATTCCCCTGGAGAAGGAAATGGCAACCCACTCCAATATTCTTGCCTGGGAACTCCCATGGACAAAGGAGCTTGGCAGGGTACAGTCCATGGGATCACAAAGGATCAGACATGACTTAGAGACTGATCACACACATGCCTGCAGAACTTGATACACTGTTTTGCTGACTACCTAAACTTAAGCAAACAAAAGAAAAATGTTAAGAAAACAGATGAAATTTAAATAGTGTTGTATGTTGCTGTTACATTGAAAATATTAAAAAATTAAGTAAATATTCTTCCATTTAAAAAATTATTATATGATTCAACAAAGAAATCCCTTAAGTCATTGACCAAGTAATATTCGTATATAGATCTTCAGTGATTCCCTTTCACCTTCCTTGTTAACAGAAATGAAAATCAGCCAACATTAACGTTGAAGCTACGTTTGTTCAGTTACAACCGTAAATTAGCCATGGACAGAAAACTTCAGCAAAAATCAACAAAATCGTTCTGTGTGAAAGAACTGACTATATGAATTTATAGGAAAGAGTATTTTATATGATCTTTGTAGATGTTTTTCTAGAACTCTCTTGCTTTTTTGATGATCCAACAGATGTTGGCAATTTGATGTCTGGTTCCTCTGCCTTTTCTAAATCCAACTTGAACATCCGGAAGTTCATGGTTCATGTATTGTTGAAGCCTGGCTTGGAGAATTTTGAGCATTACTTTACTAGCATGTGAGATGAGTGCAGTTGTGCAGTAGTTTTGAGCATTCTTTGGCATTGCCTTTCTTTGGGATTGGAATGAAAACTGATCTTTTCCAGTTCTGTGGCCACTGTTGTTTTCCAAATTTGCTGGGATATTGAGTGCAGCACTTTCACAGCATCATCTTTTGGGATTTGAAGTAGTTCAACTGGAATTCCATCACCTTCACTAGCTTTGTTCATAATGATGTTTCCTAAGGCCCACTTGACTTTGCACTCCAGGATGTCTGGCTTTAGGTAAGTGATCACATCTTCGTGATTATCTGGGTCATGAAGATCTTTTTTTTGTATAGCTCTTCTGTGTATTCTTGCCACCCTCCTTAATATCTTCTGCTTCTGTTATGTATGGACCTTTATTGTATCCACCTTTGCTTGAAAAGTTCCCTTTATATATCTAATTTTCTTGAATAAATCTCTAGTTTTTGCCATTCTTTTGTTTTCCTCTATTTCTTTGCATTGATCACTGAGGAAGGCTTTCTCATCTCTCCTTGTTATTCTTTGGAACTCTGCATTCAAATGGTATAGCTTTCCTGTTCTCCTTTGCCTTTTGCTTTTCTTCTTTTCATAGCTGTTTGTAAGGACTCCTCAGACAACCATTTTTCCTTTTTAAATTTCTTTTTCTTGAGTATGGTCTCGATCACTGCTTCCTGTACAATGTCACAAACTTCCATCCATAATTCTTCAGGCAGTCTGTCTATCAGATCTAATCTCTTGAATCTATTTGTCACTTCCAGTGTATAGTTTTAAGGAATTTGATATAGGTCATACCTGAATGGTCTAGTGATTTTCCCTACTTTCTTCAATTTATTTCTGAATTTGCCAATAAGGATTTCATGATCTGAGCCACAGTCAGCTCCTGATCTCTTTTGCTGACTGTAAAGAATTTAGTTAATCTGATTTCAGTATTCAACATCTGGTGATGTCCATGTGTCGAGTCTTCTCTTGTGATATGTTTTAGCATGTATAACCTTTAAAACAGAAACAAAACTTACTCTTTTTTTTTTTTTTACTGAAAAACTTATATTTCACAATACTTTTTTGAATCTTTTGACAGTAAGACTTATTAAGGAAGCTTCTTTGCTATCTGCAAAGTTTTACTTTTCCATTCTCACTTCAGAGACTCTGGATGAGCTATTATCTGATACTTTCAGTGAAATAGCCCTTGCACATTGATAGCCTCTTGGTAACTCTTCTGTCTTCATCTTACTACATTCTCTGAAACATTAGACACAATTAACCATTACTGTCTTTCTGGACCACTATTTTCGTCACTTCCCTGCTACTACACTTTTTCAGTGACTGCTCCTTCTCATCTTTCATTTCTGGTTCCTTCTCTTATCCGAAATGTCTCAGAATTTGTCTACCCCATAGATTAGACAGTTGCCCTTTCCCTCTTTTCTCTTACCCTTCTTTCACAAATAATTTCATCCAGTCCTAAGGCTCTACATACTGTTTATGTTCAGTTGACTCTCAAACTTGCATTTTAACTGAACATTTCTGAATTTCAGATCATATAGTTTATCTGCAATTTAGACATCTAATAAGAACCTGAAATTTCATATACAAAACAAAAAAAAANAGAAGGGGACGACAGAGGAAGAGATGGCTGGATGGCATCACTGACTCAATGGGCGTGAGTCTGAGTGAACTCCGGGAGTTGGTGATAGACAGGGAGGCCTGGTGTGCTGCGATTCATGGGGTCGCAAAGAGTCAGACACGACTGAGCGACTGAACTGAAATGAACTGAAAGAAAAAATGGCATAACATTTTCTTCCTCTAGGCCATGACAATTAAGCGGTGAGTAGAGTGCCAACATCTTTCAAAAATGACTTAGTAATTGTTTTCCCTAGGATAGGGATACTCATGGATTACTTCTTGATAGAAATAAAAATATCAACCAGCAAAACATCCAAGCTACCATGGGTTAGTGCTGAACAAAAGAGTGAAGCAAAAATCAGTAAGATGGGAGATTTTTGTCTCCCCAAGAGACACTGCAGATGAGAAGGGCTTCCTAATTTCTATGAGAAGTTCAGTCCACAAGATGTGGAGGACAAAGAGAGACTATTAACCAACAGAGGCAAAAGAAGTATAGATGGCTCAAAAGAAGGTAGCACTCATATGGCAGTTAAGGTTACTTAACATACCAGCTATTGGTGATAGCTAATTAAAGATGAAATCATGACTGAAATACATAGACAACTCCTCTAATAAAGGAGATGTTGGAATAATAACAAGTATGTCTATGAATTTCCCTTTCAGCCATGCATGGGGGGACCTGTGGCCATTTCCAGGCAAATGATGGGGAAATGTATGGTGAGGAAAAAAACATACTCAGAATTCTTGATGGCTTTGGACACTTGATTTTATCCCAAGTGAGCAGCAGAGATATTCCATTAGAAGACTGTGAGTATTGTAACTTAGTCCAAATATATGTGAAATCTAGTAGAACCCAGACCCATTTCTGTGCTTTTTTGGTGGGAACTGGGTGAGGTGATACATGCACTGATTTTTCAATTTGAGTCTCAAGGACAAGTAGAACATTCAAATTAGGATATTTTTTGATATTTTAATTTATTTTTTAGGTTGTTTTTAAAACAGAGGGGCTAATTTCAAAGGCATAGGAAGGAGGGAGAAACACCACACAGGACAGTGAGGAAAACTAGGCTTGCAACAGTGTGGTTATTACCATCCCTAGAGCCAAAGGTATAAGGGAAGGGAGAAGTCATCAAAACCTGAAGGGAAGATAGGAGTTCAGACATGGTTGCCTTGAGAACAGCAGCTTTCTATCAAGAAATGTAGCTAGTGTGACTTGAACTCAAGGAGAAGAAACCAGGAAAAGAAATATCCTAACTTCACTCTCTTGCAAAGAATTCTTATTGGCTAAAACCAACCATATATTGGAGGACTTCAGAAGTTCATGGTGTAATTCATACAGGTCAGCCTCCTGGGATGGTGAAGATGGTGGGAAAGGATGGAAAATGAATCTGGAAGGCTATACCAGGTACACCCAGCAACTGACAAACTCCTCACTTTGATTCTCTGACTTCATAATGTGGGACAGTGTGGAGCAAGGGAAGATCCCAGAGTTTTCTTTGCAAAAGCAGTATATCAGAAGTAATATCAATCACTGACTCAATACTGCTAAGATCATGGCATTGATACTCCGAAGATCNGAGATACCAGGTACACCCAGCAACTGACAAACTCCTCACTTTGATTCTCTGACTTCATAATGTGGGACAGTGTGGAGCAAGGGAAGATCCCAGAGTTTTCTTTGCAAAAGCAGTATATCAGAAGTAATATCAATCACTGACTCAATACTGCTAAGATCATGGCATTGATACTCCGAAGATCATGGCAAAAAACTATGATCACAGCATCCACTTCCATTACTTCATGGCAAATAGATGGGGAAACAATAGAAACTGTGACAATTTATTTTCTTGGGCTCCAAAATCACTGCAGATTGTGACTACAGCCATGAAATTAAAAGACGCTTGCTCTTAGAAGAAAAGCTATGACCAACCTAGACAGCACATTAAAAAGCAGAGATTACTTTGCCAACAAAGGTCTGTACAGTTAAAACTATGGTTTTTCCAATAGTCATGTATGCATGTGAGTGTTGGACCATAAAGAAGGTCCAATTTGATACTTTCAAATTGTGGTGCTGGAGAAGACTCTTTGAGTTACTTGGACTGCAAGGAGATCAAATCAGTCAATCCTGAAGGAAATCAAACCTGAATATTCATTGGAAGGATTGGTGCTGAAGCTGAAGCTCCGATACTTTGGCCACTTGATGCATGCGGAGAGCTGATTCATTAGAAAAGATCCTGATGCTAGGAAAGATTGAGACCAGGAGGAGAAGGGGATGACAGAGGATGAGATGGTTGGATGGCCTCATGACTCAATGGACTCAAGTTTGAGTGTACTCCGAGAGATGGCGAAGAGCAAGGAAGCCTGGTGTGCTGCTGTCCATGGGCTCACAAAGAGTCAAATGTGATTAAGCAACTAAATATCAACAAGTATCAATCATTTGAAAGTTGCAATTTTGGCTATCCTTATCATATCCTTATTTCACCATCTGGCTTGGCAAGTGCAGGAGATGGGTATTTTGAAGAATGTTAATGGATTATCATGTGAAAGCCATGCAATTGTGTCCAGCTCTTTGTGACCCCATTGACTATACAGTCCATGGAATTCTCCAGGACAGAACACTGGCGTGGGTAATCTTTTCCTTTTCCAGGGGATCTTCCCAACCCCAGGATTGAAACCAGATCTTCCACATCACAGGGAGGTTCTTTTACCAGCTAAGCCACAAGGGGAGCCCAAGAATACTGCAATGGGTAGCCTATCCCTTTTTCAGCCCAGGAATCCAACCTGGGTCTCTTGCATTGCAGGTGGATTCTTCACTAACTGAACTATCAGGGAAGCCCATGTTAATGGATTATCATAAATGTAGTTAATTGCTTATCAAATTGCCAAACTGCTTATTCAAATCCTTATTGATGAAAGTATTATCACCTCTGGTAAACATTTACGAGAAATTAAGCTTGGAAATAATGTTTTGTCTTTCTCAACTTATTAATACTTGAAAAATGCAGGGGAAGTTTGATTACACTAAGCAGGAGCAGTAATAGAAATTCAGTGTTATCTCAGGGATTCATGCCAAATAGAGCCAAAGCCTGAAGGAATCTTCATTATGTCATCATCCCATAGGTTACCAGATGGTCCCACTGATGGCTCACTGACAAGACATGAAAAGCCAGATATTGTTTGTGCTTTCAATGCCCATGTAGGATAAGTACATAACAAAGGATAGGCAATAAATCCCATGAAAATATGCTTCTGCAAGCTCAGTGGAGTTTCTGGGGGACCAGTTATCAGGATGGATGTCCTCACCACAGGGAAAGTTGCTTCAGCATGTATCACTTACTTTAAGAGAGGAACAATGCTTGCTAGATCACTTGTTATTTTGATGACAGAGTATAGCTTTATGTAATTCTGAAAGGAAAAACTCATAAGTATAAAAAGTACAGTTATCAGTGGTTTCTATATGGGACAAAAGATTCCTTTGTGTAAAGAAAGTTTTTTTTTTCCCTGCTTAGATTACTATTGTACTTTCAAAATAAACTCTCAAGTTAAACCTCTTAAACTGGCTGAAAACTTCAAAGCACTTGCAAAAATGTTTAAGTGCCTTGATCTTTATAGACATAGATTTTCCCTACATTTTATTGTCTCATGCCTGCATGATAATAATTTTGAAGACTTTAATTTTACTGAGTATGTCAATATATTCAACTTAGTTTTTAAAGAATCAACTTACTCTTCACATTCATGTTTTACTAGTTTATATAATAGTAGGTTAACTACTAATTTTAGATCGATGGACAACATACACAAAAGGTATTAGAACAAATATAATGGAATTTTGGCAAGCAGATAAGTCAACTAGTGCACACAGAAGTATATGTATACATAAGTGCAAGTAGATAAAAATAAAGGCTTCCCAGGTGGAACAGTGGTAAAGAACCCACATGCCAAAGCAGAAGATGCCAGAGACACAGGTTTGATCCATGGATTGAGAAGATCCTCTGAAGAAGAAAAGGGCAAGCCACTCCAGTATTCTTGCCTGGAAAATTCCATGGGCAGAGGTGCCCTGGTGGGCTACAGTCCATGGAGTTGCAAAGAGTTGGGCACACTGAACACAGTACAACCTCAACTCAAGGTAAAAGTAAAGTGGAAATAGGTTAATAAGGATTCTGGCACACCATATGTGTGTGTGTGTTTGCTCATCTAAATTATCTACCAGGTGATTTGAAAGGACCAAGAGAAGCGTACATAAGGGTCAAGAGAAGTGTACGTAAGTGCTAAGAAACTCAACTTCTTAGCCCTCATGACCCAGTAAACAGGTGCATCAGTGCTAAGTCATTTCAGTTGTGTTCGATTCTTTGTGACCCTACGGACTGTAGCCCTCCAGGCTCCTTTGTACATGGGATTCTCCAGGCAAGAATGCTGGAGTGGATTGTCATGTGCTCCATCAGGGGATCTTCCCGACCCAAGGATTGAGACTGCCTCTCTTATGTCTCCTGCATTGGCAAGATGTCCTTTACCACTAGCACCACCTGGGAAGACTGTATTAGGGCTATAGCTAAAGATATTTAATTTTGAGGTTATAAGGCAAAGAAGGTGACACCATGAGTATTCATTCTTGCATTGATGACCGGGTACTTGTGAGGCCAATGGAACAGCGCTGAATGTTCACGCATAGCAATGAGCCACAGGAAGGCAGTAAAAAATCAGTTCCTGTGTTCCTTGATCTCTCATGATTCTACTTATTTTCCAAGCTTGCTTATCTGCATACCAACAGATTCGGTGGACTATCTCTAAGTCCTTTTACAAATTCCTCCTTTCTTTTGGTTGGCCAGAACTCAACACTCTTGTTTAACAATGAACTCTGACTGATAGAGTTTTGTTTAAAAAAACAGCATAACCTGTTTGCCTTCCACAACAAGCATAAATTTAGCACTTTTATGTGGCAAGAATTCCAACTAAACTGAAAATTCTTCAAAATAATTTTATGAAATTCTTAGAATTATAATTTTATGTGACATTTTCTTTCTCTTAGTAAAGATATCCTCCCAGTCCATTCATATGTTTATACAACAACTCCAACTATTTTTATACGTTAGTTGCTATTTCCACAAATGTTCTAATACTTGCAAAGTGGGCTTGCAGTTTTCCCCATTCAGTATTCGGCTAGGAGTAAATATATATATATAACTTTAAAACTAAAACTACATCTACTATTGCAAAAGTAGCATATGGTCTACATTCTTTTTTGTTTTTCAGCTTATTGATTTTTAAATAAATTAGATATTTATTGAGCTAATACAGGCTTATCTTGGGTTTAACTTGCATTATTTTATTTCTAGTACATAAAGTTGAACAATAAAAATGTTATTTACATTTCTTCTTTTGCAAATTATCTTTAAAGTTACTTATATATTAAATACATTACATATGTTGCACACATTTACCCCCATTTTTTAAGGCTTAAATTATTTTTATAATTTTTGCATATGAAAGTTTAAAATTGTTATTTTAGTTAACACAACAATATTTTCCCAGTGTTTTTCTCCTTTATCTTTGATCCTGGGCCCTGGTAATATTGCTACTACCCTCTGTCCTTCAGTCACAAAGGAGTGATAAAAGCTTTCTGCTGTTAATACATTTTCAGCATAGGAAAATCTAATTCTCTGTATTAAATTTCCTCTGTTTGCAATGTTTAGATTTTGAAGGTATTTTTTTTATTTACTGGAAAGTGTTTGGAATTTGCTTCTCTAAATAGAGTAAGAAACGGATTTAACTTAATCATTTCCTAAGAATTTGACCGGAGAAGGCAATGGCAGCCCATTCCAGTACTCTTGCCTGGAGAATCCCATGGATGGAGGAGCTTGGTGGGCTGCGGTCCATGGGATCGCTAAGAGTTGGACACTACTGAGCGACTTCACTCTGATTTTTCACTTTCATGCATTGGAGAAGGAAGCAGCAACCCCACTCTAGTATTCTTGCCTGGAGAATCCCAGGGACAGGGAGCCTGATGGGCTGCTGTCTATGGGGTCGCGCAGNTTGGTGGGCTGCGGTCCATGGGATCGCTAAGAGTTGGACACTACTGAGCGACTTCACTCTGACTTTTCACTTTCATGCATTGGAGAAGGAAACAGCAACCCCACTCTAGTATTCTTGCCTGGAGAATCCCAGGGACAGGGAGCCTGATGGGCTGCTGTCTATGGGGTCGCGCAGAGTCGGACACGACTGAAGCAACTTAGCAGCAGCAGCAGCAGCAGCAAGAATTTGACCAGCTGTTACAAAAAGAGTTGTTTAGTCATCCAATCTTACACTGAGAGTTAAAAATGCCACTTTAAAAAATGCTAAGGAAATCTGTTTCTGTACTTTCTATCTGATTCTATTAATGTTTCTCTATATGTGTGTCCTCTGCAGTCTATTTACTAAATTTTATAATATCTGGAAGTTTAAGATTGTTATCATCTAATGCGATTTTCAAAAATATCTTTCTTCTTTCTTCCATTTATATTACTTTATT
>SJYA01000603.1:372427-387206 GCA_006410615.1 Neotragus moschatus | reverse complement strand
GGGGCAGATATTTTATTGATTCATTAGCATATATTAGTGTGTCATATAATAATAATCAGATCTGATAATAATAACCACCAGATAATAATCTTTACTTCCTTGATGGGTAGACAAGATTGAACCAAATAAGTTGAGTGGAGATGAGTGAAGCTTAGATATTCTCAGGAGAAGGGCAGACTCTAACAGCAGGGAAACAAGAAATAATCTGTCTAGATGGAAGGCTCTAAGGAGCTTTGTTACTATGAAAAGAATAATATACAATTATAGTCCTGAAAAACAAGGAGTATGCTGATATTTCATTGCTATGTCTCCAGTTACTCATAGAATGTTGCATAGAATAAGCCCTTGATAAATATTTTTTGAGCAAAATAAATGAATGAACAAGACATTTTCAAATGAAATATTTTTTTAATGTCTATATATTGCTGAAATGTCAGAGACTGTAAAGTGAATTTCGTCTTTACATGCTCATGTAAGGCAAGAGCATTGCTGAACTTTGATGAATCATGTTGTATCAGACTTTGATTGGTATTCAAGAAATATAAGCTGATCTATAATGCATCTAAAGCTACATAGTAAAGAAAAGACTTAAGATGTCAGGCTTCTAAGTGTGTGGACTGTGCCTCTTTTCATCTTGGTAATTCCAGTGGTTATCATAGTGCATGCATGAAATATGATAGGTATTCAATGAATGTTGGCTAAATTAATAGGATTCTATTATACACAGTTAATCATCCAAAAGCTTTTGTGAATATTTTGTCTAATAATCCAGAAAATTGACTGTATATTTACCATGCAGACAGAGTCGATGGCACGCCTCTCTCATCTGTTGATGGGGTGTAATTTGGCTCATTTAATTGTGTTTATGTTTCACTGTGTTGTATTTTCTGTGTGAGAATATTTTTTCTTCTGCCAAATTTTTGCTTAGCCACATTTACATGTGTACTGAAAAATTAATATATTTCAGTGGCCTTATGTTTCTGTTGAACAGTCACGAGATGTTTTATTTGCAGCATCTGTGTATTTTAAAATATCATTCTGCCTAGGAGGTACCATTTTTTCATGTAAATGAAGATATAAAATGATATTAAAACATTGGTAAAATAGAAGTGAAATTATAGTTTTCTCAAAATAGCGACTCCAGTCCCTTTCTGAAAGGGACTTTGTCCCTTTCTGACTTTGTTTTACAGTGAGAAAGGATCAGATAGGTAAACTGGAATGTGCTAGCTTCCCTGGTGGCTCATCTGGTAAAGAATCTGCCTGCAATGCAGGAGACCTGGGTTCGATCCCTGGGTTGGGAAGATTCCCTGGAGAAGGGAACAGCTACCCACTCCACTATTATGGCCTGGAGAATTCCGTGGACTGTATAGTCCATGGGGTCACAAAGAATCAGACATGACTGGGCAACTTTCACTTTCATATGATTGCAGTCTTTGAACTTACACATACGTTATTTCCACTTCTGCTTTGAGACTGTGAATCCTACGAGGGTGGGACTAACTGAAATAGGGCAAAAGTACTCACGCTTCAGAAAAACTCCCCAGCACCACACCACATTGCTTTAACTTGTGAATTTCCACTTACTTGTCAGAGTTTTTGCAGAAATTCCTGGGTGATTTTGATGATCCTCTTGTGGATGAGCAGAGGAAGGAAGATGTGTGTATGATGATGTATTATTCCTGTTGTCCCAAATTACAAATGCACCACCCACAACCCTATTCTGATTGTTAAGGATATCATTCTAAGTGAAAGAATGCATTTTTTGAAATTAATTTTTTTGGAGTATATTTGCTTTACTCCAATATAAAGTATATTTGCTTTATATCTGTTGTGTTAGAATCTTGCCGCACAGCAGAGTGAATCAGCTGTACATGTATATATACCCACTCTTTTTTAGATCTCTTTCCTTCCCATTTAGGTCACCACAGAACACTGAGTAGAGTTCTCTGTTGTTGAGTAGATTCTCTTTAGTTATATGTTTTATAGCAGTTGGATATGTCAGTCCCAAGTGAAAAGATGCTTTAGAAGGGAAAAAAAAAAAAAAACCCTGTTGGTTCAGAAATAACACTGCTCATTTCCTTCTCCATCTGGGGACTACTGCTCAAATATCGTTTCACGTTTGTAAGACTTCAGAAAGATTCTCTGTAGGTGATTTAGCATGTGTTAATTTGGGGATATTTCTCCATTACTTAAATGTTGAGAAATACTCTAACCATGGTTAGTGTGATGATTTTCTAGCTCATATTCAGATAAACAGAAGAAACAAAACCGAATTTATGTTCTTGGGAAGGAAATAACATGATGAAATGATTTCATCCTAAATTGTATAAATGTCTTAGGTATAGTATGTATAACAGATATAATCTTAAATTACCATGGGATGTGATAGTAAATCAATGAGAGGTTTTATTGTTTGCTTTTCAGAGGTTTATTTATTTATTTTTTTCTTCTTTATGCTATCTCTGTTGCTCTGGATACTTAGGGGTATGAAATCACTTTATCCTGTCCTTAACAGTTTTCAATACATGCGTATCTGAGAAATCTTACAGAAACACCACTTTCACCTTGCGGATGAGGAAACTGAGGCTCAGAGCTCTTTCATGCTCTAATTCCCATTTCGAGCTGTTTATACTAGAGTCTGAGTTTGTCTATCGTTTTCACTTTGCATTTAATGTGTCCAGGTATGAGTAGCTATATCTTTAGTAAAATAGAGTGATTTGGCTCCTTTTTTCTTTGCTTGCCACATTTAAATCTTCAGTTCAGTTCAGTCTCTCAGTCATGTCTGACTCTTTGCAACCCCATGGTCTGCCCCACCAGGCTCCCCTGTCCATGACATTTCCCAGTCAAGAGTACTGGATTGGGTTGCCATGTCCTTCTTTAGGGGATCTTCATGGCCCAGGGGTCAAGCATGTATCTCCTGCACTGGCAGGCAAATTCTTTACCACTGAGCTACCAGGAAGGCCCCATTTGCTAAACAAATCAACCAGTTATGAGCAAATTAATGATTTGATACCATAGGTTTCCATCTTGTTTACTTTTATGATAGTCTAAGATAAGAAAATATCTATATAGACATTGCAGAGTTTTGAATTTACAAATACTTCCTTGTCACTGAAATTGTTTAACTATGCAAATGCTCTTTCATTTAACATGTATTTTCTAAGTGTTCACTTCATCCTTAACCTCAGACCACGTATTGCTAGATTAGCAAGGACAGCCTGTGAAGCATATTATTTTCTTCACTGCCTCCAAGTGAAATCTATAATAAAACCAAAGCCATACTTGAGTTATTTCAGAGAAAAACTTTCATTCCTATATTCTCAGGCAACTTAGCAGGTCAGATGCCTTTGGGTTCTTTGCATGACTGAGTTAAAGCCCTAGAATGTATATAAAAGCTTAGTGAATTGTGTTTGCAATTTCAGTGAACAGCCACAGGTAAAACCAGACTTTGTTCAGGTTTCAAATGTAACCAATGAAGTGGTGGCTTGTGATGAAATTGCAACTCTGTTGAAATGTATCATTGAAGATGACGAGTTGCTGGTATGGCATTTTTAGGTTACAGTTTGGTTTTGATGTTTGTCCACATGAAGACTCTGCCTGTATGTATATCATACTCAAATGGAAAATTAATCTAGGAAATAAGATTGAATTGTTTTGAAGCAGAAACTAACCACTAATAAACAAAACTTCTATGATAAAATAAATCCCAAGCCATTCTTTACTGGTAGAAAATGTCCCTTAAAAAACCAAAGCTTATAAGTTTATTATACTAATAAGCTAACTCTGTTTAAATGGTCAATAAGAAGCTTTTTAAAAAATTAGCCGCTGAAAAGTATTAACAATGTCAATAAAAGTGAAAAAAATTTAAGGCATAAATTCTTTAATTACTGCTGAAATCCAAATTAACATGAAATTATTTAAGTCTAAGTAACATTTAATGATGTATCATCTGGGACACACATTTTCCCCTGGCTATGTTTCCTACCACTACCGGATGAATAGTCAATGATTATTATTCAGTATCACACATATCATAGAAACTGTCAGAACGTGCAATTAGTCAGAAATGATAAAATGGCAGTAAAAGATTTAGGAATAATGAACTGGCAATATACGTTATCACTGTGTGATACATACATTTCTTAAAATGTATCATAGCCTGCTGGTTATTACATGTAATCATGACTGCTAAGAGCAGATGACTTCTGGTTTAGGGACCAAAATGTTTAACTTTTCCTTTGAAAGTGAACCACATTTCTTTGATTATCTTGGCCTTCACTGTACCATAAAACACTACAGAATTCTCTGTTAGGAAATCTGCTCTAGATCTGGGACCATTGTCTGAAGGCATTTATTACAGAAAGTTGTACAAATGCTTCAGCTCTAATATGATTTTGCAGTGTGAATCCCATAAACAGTAAGTCTCCAGAGAAGTAAAATGTTTTCAGCAGCTGAGCTCTAAGGTTAGAGTTTAAGACACAATTGATTGCAAAACTTTAACTTTTGATATAACTTTTAACGTTTCAGCACACAATTTAAGTGGTCAAAGAATGCTAAATATAAAGCCTTATTTTTTTGGTTTCTTCAAATAACAATAGCAACAAAAAGATGACCTTAAATGTCCCTGTTATCACCAACATACCTTTTCATATTTTTCCATTTTGTGAAGTCATGCATGTATAGATATATAGCTGTAATTTAGACTGTGCTGCTCCTAGAAATAGGCCACTACAATTCTTATTTTGAAAAATGCTCAAGCTTACCAGGCATAACAATTTAAATCATTAATTAGCTAGAAGTGATGATCTGCTAAGCTCCATTTTGCCTCTGAATATTGAAATCACACTCTAGAGGTAACTACAATACAGTGATGGATGAAGTATTTGGGAAATTTCTGTGATCCAGAGCTTCTGGGGTGCGAAAGAATATTTTACAGGTGTGTAACCACAGAAGAGTGGTGTAACATAATATTTCTCAAGCTATAGTTCATATTACATTGACTAGAGGAAGAGAATTGCTCATTTATAAATTCTTGAAGATGGTGACATCTGACATAGATCTGAAATGGGAGACTGAATTTAATATCCATAATTGAGTGTCAACATTCATGCTTCTTTCCTGTGCTGAGCAATATTGTACTGCCATTACAGAAGAGTGGTACAGACTTGCTATTATGTGGCAGATTTTTAAATGAGCATATTTCAAAGTTCCCTATGAAATAATAAATTAGAAATTGGCTTTGGATTTGGCTTGGTTGGCAGCTATTATTTGGTACATAAATCTCATGAGACAGTAGAATGCTGTTAGACAAGAGCTGCTCAGAATTCTTTGTAGCATTACATGGTCATATTAAAGATAATTCTTAGGTTTTCCATCTGAATCAAAAATTTTTGAGAGTTACTTTCACATTTATGATATAAGGCCAGAGCCTCACAGTACTGCTGTGGAGAATGTAGAATTCAGTATAAAGTAGATGTGTTTTTGACCCTATCTGAGGGGATTTACTTGGAGAAGGCGAGGGGATTTACTACTGGAAATACCAAATGGATCTCACTGTACCAAGGCTTCATTTATAATAGAGTCCCATGGCATGGATCCTGTGGATTACATTACAGTATAGTTCTGGGTCTCTAGGACAAGGAAAAGCAATTATGTATAAAAGAAAAACAACTTTTTAAAACACAGATTATTTGTAGTAATGTCATAGGAATTTTGATAGAGTTAAGATATCCTAAGCATTGTGCTTGATAAATATATGTCACATGTTAACAACTTTGATGCTGTTACACATTCAAAATTCTGTTTCTGAGAGACAGGGCAGTAGTATTATAAAGCTTCCCAATTATTTGCCACACTTCGATCTCAAAGGATTAGCCTTCTACTCCAAAAATCTTCATGATATATACCCACTATTCACTGCACAGCTGTAGTCATGAATCCGAATTCTCCTTGAATTTTTATTCACTTATATTTAATTTTAGTTTTAGGCTCTGATACCTCTTATCTTCATCTACTGGGGTATGAGTGATAATTTCTTTGATATAACCTGGTACTATTTCATTCACTCATTTTGGGATAATCCTCAAATTCTTTGAGCCCAAGTTTCTTCATTTGAAATGTCAGAATAATAATAATCAGTTTTGTTCTCAAAATAGAATGCATTATGGCAAATACAATTTCTTAGTACATAGTAGGTGCTGTTTTGTTCCAGAATCAGTTACCTTGGTATCATTCTCATTCTTTTATAGAATTCAGTTATGCTCCCTTTCAAATTTACTTTTTCTGTGATTCATGATTCCCACTTCATTATATGAAAATTTCCACATATTCTTGATTTTAACTACCTTTTCTCCTGTCTTCAAAGTTTATGCTGTCTTTCTTCAGGCACGGCACCAGAACTGTACCCAAGAGTTCAGACTTTTGATCAACTCTTGTAATTAGCTTCCATTTTTAAGTATCCCAGAAGGAAAGTGAAGTCTTGTAGAAATTGGAAGGGATGAATTACTCATTAGACTTATGGCTCCTCTTGCCATGTAAGTCTTAGAGTCTGATGAGAACAATGTTTGTGAGAGTTCATGAATATTACTTTCTTAATTATTAGCCCTAATGTTGTGGCAGATAAGCAAAAAGGGGAGACAAAAAGATGCACTGGACCAAGTAACTCAGTGGACCTAGGCAGGCATTCTTCATGACCTTAGTGTCAGTTTGATTTAACAACATAGTATTAACATTATTTTTATTAATGTGGTTAGAATTTTATTTAAAAACATGGTACATATTTTTAAATTCCTTTATAGTGTTTCTTAAATCATTCCTTTTCCCCCATCTCCACTGCCATTACCTAATGGTATTATACCTGAATTATAAAAATATTTTTCTAACTAGCTTCCATTTCTTTATTCTTACCCTTCTTTACTAATTCTGTATACACTAGGGCTTCCCTTGTGGCTCAGCTGGTAAAGAATCTGCCTGCAATGCAAGAGACCTGGGTTCGATCCCTGGGTTGGGAAGATCCCCTGGAGAAGGAAAAGGCTACCCACTCCAGTATTATGGCCTGGAGAATTCCATGGACTGTATAGACCATGGGGCACAAAGAGTCAGACACAACTGGGCAGCTTTCATGTTCACTTTTCACACTAATATTTATATAATATATGGTTTTTCATTATTCCATCTTCATGCTCACACATCCTTGAATTGCAGCGGAGTTCTCAAGAATTTCTGCGCAAATGGCAGAGGGGAGAGGACTGGAAGATCCTGGGGGCAAAGAATTTATCAATTCTCCTCCAATCTTGCCTTGTAGTTTTAAAATGCAAATTAATTTTTCATTCTTAATCACATACTATTGATACCAACCAGAGTTCTTGGTCTTCCCCAAGTAATAAAAATTGACTAGAGGCCAGACAGTAATTTCAGGCAACGCTTTATTAGGGCTCCTGCACTAGCTGCAAGAGGGAGTGAAACCAGTACCTTGTTCCTTTGCTCACAGCTCTGCCTACACCCTCTTGTTGCATTCTTTATGTGAAGTGAGGGGAGGATAGGGGTGCATCCTGGGCCGGGGGCAGAGGAGTGGCTTTGGTGGTCTGCGCAGCCCTCTGCAGTGCTGAGTGCAGGCAGGCATGCACAGTGCTCTGCTTTTGCCACCCACTTTTCTTTTGTTATTGACTCTTCAGAAATCGCAGTTGAGTTTTCTGTTGTCTTTGTGTCTTTTGGTCCAGAATTTGCCCAAGCTGTGCCTGCGCACGGTTATTTTTAGTTCCATACAGTTTCTTTGTATCTTGTTGCTCCAGGAGAGGTGTGCCCAGGTGCAAGTTTTGCAGCACTGCTCCAAAGTGTCCCAGGTCCCAGGCCTGTCTCAATATCAACATTTGTTTTAATGTTATTAAACATACTTCCTGGTTAAATATCCTAGTATTTCATTCCGAATCTTGAGATGATTTTGATGTCCAGGAAGATTTGCCATGTGGCTCCAAGTTTCCTTGGCTGTACCATGTTTTCATGGAGGTAGAAGTACTCTGATGTGAAAAGTCAGACTGAGTTCAAACTCTTTTGCTGGAATTTCATGATACTCCACATACAGCTTTAATAGACTTTTAAAACTATCTTTTGTTAATTCTCTACATGAATCCTACATACCAGCCAGACTGCTGAACTTATTTGTATACAGGCTCGTCTCTCTTTTCCTGCTTTCTTTTCTTTATTCATGATTTAGCAGTGGCTTCCTTCCTGCTCTCATGTCTCCTATAAAATGTTAATTAATTTTCAATATCACATTTATACTTATCTTTTCTTTAAGTATCTTTAAGCTGGAGTTATTTCCCATGACTGATTTCTTATAAGCCTCTAGTGAGTCGCACTATGATATTTAAATTCTTATCCTTTGTTTGAGCAGAACTCTGTTCCCATAGCCTTATTCCTCTTTCAAAAATGTGGTTTTAGTGGTAACAAAGACTCTCTCTTTGACCAAACTTTAGTCAGGGTCCTCAGAGCCCACTTTTAGACTAGTCCTTGTCCTTGGGCCCTCTGTGTAGCCTGCCTAGTTCAGTTATAGCAAGAATCCTGCTAAGTCTGCTTATTAAGAGTTCTTCCACCCTTGATATATGATCACCCTGGCCTGCCTTCAAGAACCCTGTTACCCAATAACCACTCATTCTGCTAATCGACTATACATTTCCAGTTGTCTTTTCTGTACTAGGAGTTTTGGCTGATCTCTCTTCTCTGTTATGATAGTCTTGATATTGTTGTTGTTTAGTCACTAAATCATGTCTGACTGTTTGTGACTCCATGAACTGTAGCCTGCCAGGCCTGTCTGTCCATGGGATTTCCCAGGCAAGAATACTGGAGTGGGTTGCCATTTCCTTTTCCAGGGGATCCTGCTGACCCAGTGATAGAATCTTTTGGCAGGCTGAGCCACCTGATGGGGTCCAGGGACCCCATTAGTCTTGATATCTTGATATTTAACATAATAGTCCCAAAAGAAAAGTCTAATTTACTGTTTTAGCAGGTATCAAATATTATTTTTTAGCAGTGGAGAGTGCCAGTCATGTTAACTTACATCCTGGGCTGTAGGGTGTGGGTACAAGACAAGCTCAACCAGTCAAAAAATTTTGAACTGTGGTCTTTTTAATGGAGTTGCATGGGTATGAGCCCCAAGTTGCTATGGAACATCCCTTGCTTCCATATGGAAAACCTGGCATTAGAAAATGAAGATGTCACATGAACAGAAACAGAGCCCAGATCTGTCTGCTTCTACATGCTTCTTTTCAGTCATTTTTAAGATCAGCTTGACTTTTGCTCTGCCCAGTTGTATGAGCAAATAATTCCCCCTCCACCCCTGCCCATATATTTTTTTTAAAGCATATTCAACAAGGTTGCATTCAGTTTCTTGAAGTCTTAAAGTCAAAATATCCTGACTGATGTATTCACTCCTACAGTACTTTTCATCTACCCTGCTTTGTTACTGATTCATAACTTAGTTCCACAGTTGTACTATGTACACTTTATACTTAGTGTTCAATTCAGTTCAGTTCAGTTGCTCAGTCATGTCTGACTCTTTGTGACCCCATGAATCGCAGCACGCCAGGCCTCCCTGTCCATCACCAACTCCTGGAGTTCACCCAGACTCACATCCATCTAGTCAGTGATGCCATCCAGCCATCTCATCCTCGGTCGTCCCCTTCTCCTCCTGCCCTCAATCCCTCCCAGCATCAGAGTCTTTTCCGAAGAGTCAACTCTTTGCATGAGGTGGCCAAAGTACTGGAGCTTCAGCTTTAGCATCATTCCTTCCAAAGAAATCCCAGGGCTGATCTCCTTCAGAATGGACTGGTTGGATCTCCTTGCAGTCCAAGGGACTCTCAAGAGTCTTCTCCAACACCACAGTTCAAAAGCATCAATTCTTCGGCGCTCAGCCTTCTTCACAGTCTAACTCTCACATCCATACATGACCACAGGAAAAATCATAGCCTTGACTAGACGGACCTTAGTCGGCAAAGTAATGTCTTTGCTTTTGAATATGCTGTCTAAGTTGGTCATAACTTTCCCTCCAAGGAGTAAGCGTCTTTTAATTTCATGGCTTCAGTCACCATCTGCAGTGATTTTGGAGCCCAGAAAAATAAACTCTGACACTGTTTCCACTGTTTCCCCATCTATTTCCCATGAAGTGATGGGACTTAGTGTAACTACACAAAATACAGGCTTTTAATAAGTGTTTATTGATTTATGTCATTTTATATGTGCTTGAAAATAAAGAATTTTAGCAATTATAATTTTTAAAAGTTCTGTTGTTCTAAATAAGTTATTATTTAGAATACAGAAAATAGGGATTAATATAAAATATATTTACAGATAATTTTCATATCCAGAGATGACCTGTGTGTAACTGATGTACCCCATTCATTGCTTTCCATGAATCATGTACATATTACTTTGTTCATTTTCTTTTCTTTTTTTTTTTCCTAAGCAATATGTTATGACCTTCATTCTGTCAATAGTATCTTTCTATCATGTTAAGGCATTGCAGTTAATATAAACAATCATCTTAAGATGTCTAATTTGTTTCTAAATATTCCCAATTTATAACACAAACAAACCAAATGAAATGATTTTTTTTGCGTGTGTGTGTTTTTGTTTTGGCTGCTCTGCACACACGCAGGAGCTTAGTTCCCTGATCAGGGATTGAACCATTGGCCCCTGCAGTGGAAGCATGGTGTCCTAACCATTGGACTGCCAGGGAATTCCCAAAACTAAAAATTTTAAATTTTCTTTTTTACATGTTTTTCACATATTTCCTTATTATCTGAGGTTATATACATTAAAATAAACTTTTGGTGCATATTGACAAATAACTTCAGAAATATGGTATGCATTTATACTCCTAAAATTATGAATTTGCAGTTTTAATTTTTTATCAAATTTTAGTTAAAAACATATTTTTTTAGCTTACAATTCATTGTACATGAGGATAAAATATTTTTTTGGTTTATTTACGAAGATTATTCTTTGTTAAGTTTCTACTTCCTCACTTATTGCTACCTGCTAAGTCACTTCAGTTGTGTCTGACTCTGTGTGACCCCATAGACGGCAGCCCACCAGGCTCCCCCATCCCTGGGATTCTCCAGGCAAGAATACTGGAGTGGGGTGCCATTTCCTTCTCCAATGCTTGAAACTGAAAAGTGAAAGTGAAGTCCCTCAGTAGTGTCCGACCCTCAGCGACCCCATGGACTGCAGCCTACCAGGCTCCTCCATCCATGGGATTTTCCAGGCAAGAGTACTGGAGTGGGTTGCCGTTTCCTTCTCCACTTATTAAAGTTTTTAAATTTTAAATTTTCCTCACATTAAATTTTATTAATCTCATTTTTCTGTGTTGTCAGTGCCTTTTTAAAAATTGCTTATTATAATTATAACATTTTAAGGAGGTTAGTGTTTGTCATTGATAATAATTATAATGATTATATTTTAGAGTTATTGGCCCTTTTTATTTCATACATGCTAAGAGTTTTGTTCAATTTTATGTTTGCATTTTAATTTTTAATATTTGTTAAAGTATATTTAGACAAGTAGTCCATTTTTGCTGTGTTTCATTTTATTAATGCTAGCCAGTTCCTATATTTTGGATCTTATATGTGTAGAATTGTGTGTGTGTGTATGTATATGTATTTATTATATTCCATTGTGCAGTGAAATACATAATTCTAATTTTTAGATTATCCAAGTACATCTTGATTTTTGTATAGACATGTATTTATATTACTTATAAAATAAATTTATAAAGTTACATGTTATGTATAAAAGATGCTCATATATAACCTCGTCTTATAGTTTGTATTGATTTTATGCCATGTGTAGCAATTTGACAATAACTTTAAACTTCTTGGAAAAGGTTAAAAGTCAAGGTTAACAAGTAGCAAGTTAGTATAACACTAAAATGTTAAGAAAGCCCTAGTAGAATGCAATTCTANCTTATTAAAGTTTTTAAATTTTAAATTTTCCTCACATTAAATTTTATTAATCTCATTTTTCTGTGTTGTCAGTGCCTTTTTAAAAATTGCTTATTATAATTATAACATTTTAAGGAGGTTAGTGTTTGTCATTGATAATAATTATAATGATTATATTTTAGAGTTATTGGCCCTTTTTATTTCATACATGCTAAGAGTTTTGTTCAATTTTATGTTTGCATTTTAATTTTTAATATTTGTTAAAGTATATTTAGACAAGTAGTCCATTTTTGCTGTGTTTCATTTTATTAATGCTAGCCAGTTCCTATATTTTGGATCTTATATGTGTAGAATTGTGTGTGTGTGTATGTATATGTATTTATTATATTCCATTGTGCAGTGAAATACATAATTCTAATTTTTAGATTATCCAAGTACATCTTGATTTTTGTATAGACATGTATTTATATTACTTATAAAATAAATTTATAAAGTTACATGTTATGTATAAAAGATGCTCATATATAACCTCGTCTTATAGTTTGTATTGATTTTATGCCATGTGTAGCAATTTGACAATAACTTTAAACTTCTTGGAAAAGGTTAAAAGTCAAGGTTAACAAGTAGCAAGTTAGTATAACACTAAAATGTTAAGAAAGCCCTAGTAGAATGCAATTCTAGACATTTGTTACAATGGATCAATTTTTCATTAAATTCTTTAAATGATTTCAATACTATTTTGGTGTGAAACCAACTACCTTTATAATTCTTACCAGAAGATGGCACTATATCAATAAACAAATCTTTTGTATTTTATGGAATGTAGATAAATATTATCCAAGTATTTAAAAACAGTTCCTAGGGCTTGGCAAATAACTCTCTGATGATATGCTCACCTTATCTTTAATTCCTATATAGTAAAATAAGTTTGCTATGCATCTGGGTGGGAAAGGCTTAAAAATGTTTTACACAGTACCACCTTTTTTATTTTCTCATACTTTCTCTCTTCTTGCTTTTCACATTATAAAAGCATCTTGAGTATAAAACTGCTAATTGGTGGATTATTAAACTAAATATATATAACATATCTTGAATCATTTGAAAGTTATGTGCTGCCTACACACACACACACACACACACACTCTCTCTCTCTCTCTCTACTGTGCTGAGACTGAAAAAACAGAATGAAAGAAACCAAAGGCAAGGTTTAAAACTGTGATAATTGCCTGAGACTAACCACAAAATAATAGCTTCTGTATTTAAATTATGTACATTTAGCAGTAGTCCACTAAAATTCAAGTTGGGGGCATGTTTATGTTTCATTTTATTTGTAGCAAGGCAAAATCATTCATCAGAGGTTATAACAGAGCAAGGATCCCTTTGCCACTGCTTTCATTTAATGTCATTAAATGTGGGTGTATTTTTAAAAGGTAGCTAATATAGTATAAACTGAAATGCTGCAATGTGTGCTAATAGCAGAAATTTTACTCAGTATAAAAAGTGAACCTTAATGAACCTCTTTCTTTCATATTGCTCCTGGCTCCAGAATTTTCTAATGAGTAGCAACAGGAGCTCAGCAACCACTAAGAGGTTTCTTAACCTGACAATAATTTTGTCTAATAAGTAGAGAGACCAGAGTATTCAGCAAAAGTTCCATTGAGATAACCAGAATTACCTTATTAATTCTTACTAATGACTAGGAAACAAATTGTATGCCTTGGAACTGTCCGCAAGGCACTGGTGCAGGAAGAACCATGGAGATTATATAAAACTTTACTAATGAGCAGAAATAGTATTGGTACATGTTTTGTTTTTGGTATGATTCCTGTAGTGCCTTCTGAATCCATATAAAAACATTATTCAAAACATCTCACTCTTTTGTTTGGAATGTATAGCTCAGTAGTTCAGTTCAGTTCAGTTGCTCAGTCGTGTCCAACTCTTTGTGACCCCATGAATCGCAGCACGCCAGNATTTCTCTAAGAACATGAGAATATCTGTTCCTTTTAAGAGAATCCTCATACCAGACTAGGTGTTAATAAATTATGTTTTAATGCTTACACTTATGAGGATGTATAGATTATTAAATAATTACATAAATAATAGTTATGAAGTTAGTGTTAAGCAGAAAAATAAAGCAGGGCAAAATGACAGATAGCAAGCGAAAGTGAAAGTCACTCAGTCCTGTCCAACTCTTTGTAACCTCATGGACTATAGCCTGTCAGGCTTCTCCATCCATGGGGATTCTCCAGGCCAGAATACTAGAGGGGATAGCTATTCCCTTCCCCAGGGGATCTTCCTAACCCAGGGATCCAACCCAGGTCTCCCATAATACAAGCAGGTTCTTTATCAGCTGAACCACCAGGAAAACTTGATATATAGCAGACAGAGGTATTATTTTAAATAGGGGGGTAAGAGACTAACTATCTGAGTTGATTACATTTGAAAAGAGACCTGTATAATGTGAGGGAAAAATTATATGGATCACTTGGAGAATAATGATCCAGGCAAAGAAAACAGCAAGCATAAAAGCTCAAAAGCAAGAGATCAGTTTGGCTAGAGTACAGTGAGTGAGGTGGGTGATGATAGGAGATGTGACTGGAAACACAGTTACAAGCCAAATTCTTCGGAACTGGAGGGCCAAAGGAAGGATGGAACTTCTTCAAATGGTGCTGCTAAACCTTTTAAAGAGTTTTAAGCAAGAGACTGATTGATATCTATCTATCTATCTATATAGATCTCTCTCTCTCTCTCTCTCTCTCTCTATATATATATATATATTTATATATATAGTCAGAATAATATTATGGGTGACTAAGTGTGGAGACTGAGAAACAAATTAAAGT
>SJYA01000603.1:319606-372402 GCA_006410615.1 Neotragus moschatus | reverse complement strand
GTGTATAAGAGACAGATATTATGGGTGACAAAGTGTGGAGACTGAGAAACAAATTAAAGTGTTATACCAGTCAAGGAGTAAGGTAGTAGTGGTGGGTGTGCTGATGCTTAGATTCAAGATATATATATATATATATATATATATACACATATATCTTATATATGTATATGTATATAATTTTAATATTATATTGTTATAATTTTAATAAATAACAGTTATGAAGTTAGTGTTAAGGAGAAAAATAAATTAGGGCCAAATGACAGATAGCAAGTGAAAGTGAAAGTTGGTTATGTATGTATTTATTGACTGTGCTGGGTCTTCATTGCTGTGCAGGCTCATTTCTAGCTGGCAGCGAGTGACGGCTACTCNTGCTGATGCTTAGAGTCAAGATATATATATATATATACATATATCTTATATATGTATATATATATATAATTTTAATATTATATTGTTATAATTTTAATAAATAACAGTTATGAAGTTAGTGTTAAGGAGAAAAATAAATTAGGGCCAAATGACAGATAGCAAGTGAAAGTGAAAGTTGGTTATGTATGTATTTATTGACTGTGCTGGGTCTTCATTGCTGTGCAGGCTCATTTCTAGCTGGCAGCGAGTGACGGCTACTCTCTAGTTGTATTTTATGGGCCTCTTATTGCAGCGGCTTATCTTGTTGTGGGGCATGGGCTCCAGAGCATGTGGCCTTCATTAGTTGCAGCTCCAGGGTTCTAGAGTACATGCTCAGTANGTATATAATTTTAATATTATATTGTTATAATTTTAATAAATAACAGTTATGAAGTTAGTGTTAAGGAGAAAAATAAATTAGGGCCAAATGACAGATAGCAAGTGAAAGTGAAAGTCGGTTATGTATGTATTTATTGACTGTGCTGGGTCTTCATTGCTGAGCAGGCTCATTTCTAGCTGGCAGTGAGTGACGGCTACTCTCTAGTTGTATTTTATGGGCCTCTTATTGCAGCGGCTTATCTTGTTGTAGGGCATGGGCTCCAGAGCATGTGGCCTTCATTAGTTGCAGCTCCAGGGTTCTAGAGTACATGCTCAGTAGTTGTGGCCTGCAGGCTTTGTTGCCTTGCAGCATGTGGGACGTTCCCAGACCAAGGATCAGACCTGTGTCTCCTGCATTGGCAAGCAGATTCTTTACCACTGAGCCACCAGAGAAGCCCCAGATTCAAGATATATTTTGAAAGTAGAGCTAAGAGGATTTGCTGTTGGTTTGGATGTGTGTACTTAGTCGCTCAGTCATGTCCGACTCTCTGTGATCTCATGAACTAGAACCGCCAGGCTCCTCTGTCCAGAGAGATTCTCCAGGCAAGAATACTGGAGTGGGTTGCTATGCCCTCCTCCAGAGGATCTTCCCAACCCAAGGATCAAACCCAGGTCTCCCACATTGCAGACAGATTCTTTACCATCTGAGCCACCAGGGAAGCCCATGAATATTGGAGTGGCTAGCCTATCCCTTCTCCAGGGGATCTTCCTGACTCAAAAATTGAACCAGGGTTTTCTGCATTACAGGCAGATTCTTTACCAGCTGAGCTACCAGGGAAGCCTGTATGTGAGGTGTTAGATAAGAGTGGGTTTATCGGGTGCATCCACTGGGTGAATCCACTAGATGAATGTGGTGTTGTTTATGGAAAAGCTGACACTTGGGGAGAAGCATGCTAGTTTGGGGTTAAAGTGGCAACATAATGAAGTGTCTGGTTTTGGGTATGTTAAATACAGGATGCCTATTAGATGTGAAAGTCAGTACATTGAATAGATGTTAATATATGTGTCTAGAGTTCAGAAGATTAACTAGGGCAGTTTTATTGGATCAGGGAGGACAAAAAGACATATGAGTCCAGTTGAAGAGAACATAAGAAGTAAATAAAGACAAATGTCACAACAAGTNTATTAGATGTGAAAGTCAGTACATTGAATAGATGTTAATATATGTGTCTAGAGTTCAGAAGATTAACTAGGGCAGTTTTATTGGATCAGGGAGGACAAAAAGACATATGAGTCCAGTTGAAGAGAACATAAGAAGTAAATAAAGACAAATGTCACAACAAGTTTTGAAAAAGGAATGGAGAAATAGGATACAATATATAAGGGGATTTTAGATTAAGGCGCTTTTTTTTTTCCCCCAAATGGGGATAGATAATTCAGAGTGTAATTTGAATGTAAGGATGACTATGGAATGATCTGGTGAAGTGGAAAAATGACACAGAAGAAGGGGATAATTACAGGACTGATGTTCTTGCTCAGGTAAGAGGAGGAAGTGACCTAGTCCACCAATAAAGTGGTTGACCATAGACAGGGAACAATTAATTCATTGTTAGAAGAATTAAGTCAGTATATAGGGACAGACACAGGCCATTTGGTTGATATGATGGTAAGGGGAATGTATAAATGCTTTTCTGATTATTTCTTTTTAGTGAGTATGAGAACTTTTTTATCTGAGACTGATATGTTTGAAAGGATTGTTAGAAATATCAGGAGAGAAGAGGTGTAAAATTGTCTTTTTGAAGTATGCAAGAGTAAATTAATTAGGAAAATAATATTTTGCACAAAAGGAGAGTGAAGGAAGAATGAATCTGGAACCTAGAAAGAAGATCAAGTGGTAGAGAGACAGCGAGACTGACCTTGGGTCTAGTCTCACAAAATGCTCAGTTGCTCCTCTTGTCCTTGGGTAGGTAGGTTTTTTTCCCCATAGTCTTATTTATTCTGTCTGATTCTTATATTTGTGGATGATAGAGAGCCACACTTCTTTTATTTTTTGCTGAACCCAATTTGAAAACATCTCAGTTCATTTTTAACCATGATTGATTCTTGATGAAGACACTGCCTAAAGATAGGAAGATTATTGTGATATGCTGACTAACATGTACTTGGTTGAAGTAGTTTTTTCAGGACCTTTTCCCATTCAGTAAGCAACAATCATTGCCTTATAAAAGCAGATGACAGAAGAGTTCACTCTTAGCTTTAGAATTACTAAATAAAGCCCCAAAAGACACTGAGAGTGAAGCGTATGCCATTAGAAAGTAATTTTGAAGAATACAAGATCAAACAGAATCAGTTTGTTTCCATTGGCCCAGGAAGATGGAGACAGTTGGATATAATGGTACTTCCACACATTTTACAAGTCATGGATTCATAAAAATTTATGATATTTGTAGAGGCAACTAAATGTGAGCATCCTATACCAGGCTATAGCCAGGTAGGGCAAAGAATGAAGGCAAAAATCCCATCACACCTGGAGCCCATTTATAGCACAGGTGTGCTATCGTAATCCATTGAGCTCTTCTGACAAAGAAAAGAGAAATGCACAGATACTGGTACTCGTGTCCAAAAAATTATGTTGCAATTCTTCCACACTTAGGTTTCTGGCCTGAATATTGTGGTGGTGGTGTTTTTAAGAGGAGGAGAACATTTTAAGAATTTGTGGAGTGGCGAGAGAATTTGGATTCTTGTTCTTATTTCCTTCCTTTCTCTGCTGTGCTTAGTTGCTCAGTCACGTCCAGCTCTTTGCAGCCCCATGAACTGTAGCCCACCAGACTTCTCTGTCCATGGCCATTTTCTAGGCAAGAATACTGGAGTGGGTTGCCATGCCCTCCTTTCCCTCCTCTCTAACTGTCTCTATTTCAGGAGCAAATGAGAGTCTTTCCTTCCTTTTGGGATGTTGTTTATTGCTGTACACAGTACCATACCACTAAGAGGGGAGAACTGAAAATAGTAGATCAATGTACGAAACAGTTAGCCCACAGGCTTGGTGTAATATCTGCTTTCTAATTTGTTGAATGAATTGAATTGACTGATATTTTACTGAGTAGCTCATCATTAAAAAGTCCTGGCTGGGAGTGTCCTAATTTTTTATTTGACCCTGTTAACATGGATTTGAACTTTTTGTTGAATGTGACTTTATTGTTGAGTGATTTTAAAATGAGGCTTAAATGAAATCATAGAACTGTTAAGGATCCAAAAGCAAATTATGAATTACCTTTAAAGTGGAGATTTCTGTTTCTTTCCTGAGATATATTCTTTGGGTTATGAAGTAATTTGGTTAAAAATTATAAATGTTTAAAAGAGTTAAGTGACCTGCCTGGAAAAAAAAAGATTTAAGTTCACTTTAGTGCCACTCAGTTTAGTTCAGTCGCTTAGTTGTGTCTGACTCTTTGCGACCCCACGGATTACAGCACGCCAGGCCTCCCTGTCCATCATCAACTTTTGGGGTTTACTCAAACTCATGTCCATCTAGCAGATGATGCCATCCAACCATCTCATCTCCTCCTCCTCCTGCCTTCAATCTCTCCCAGCATCAGTGTTTTTTCCAATGACTCAGTTCTTCGTATCAGGTGGCCAAGGTATTGGAGCTTCAGCTTCAGCATCAGTCCTTCCAGTGAATATTCAGTACTGATTTCCTTTAGGATGGACTGTTTGGATCTCCTTGCTGCCCAAGGGACATTTAAGAATCTTCTCCAACACCACAGTTCAAAAGCATCAATTATTTGGTGCTCAGCTTTCTTTATAGTCCAATTCTCAAATCCATACATGACTACTGGAAAAACTATAGCTTTGACTAGACAGACCTTTGTTGGCAAGGTCTCTGCTTTTTGATATGTTGTCTAGGTGGGTCATAACTTTTCTTCCAAGGAGCAAGTGTCTTTTAATTTCATGGCTGCAATCACCATCTACAGTGATTTTGAAGCCCAAGAAAGTAACTTCTGCCACTGTTTCCACTGTTTATCCATCTGTTTCCCATGAAATGATGGGATCAGATGCCATGATCTTAGTTTTCTGAATGTTGAGTTTTAAGCCAACTTTTTCCACTTGCCTCTTACTTTCATTAATGCCACTAGCTCTGGAAATAAACTTCATTTGAGGTTAATGGTTAATAAAAGAGGGGATTGGTTCCTCTAAATGACTTGTGATTAATGGCCAGAAATAAATTCTACCTCTTGACAATATGTGAGTCAAATAGGAGGGAAACATAATTGAGTCAATAAAATACTGGTCCTGATTTGGTGACTGTAACTCTCCTCAGTTCAGTTCAGTTCAGTCTCTCAGGCGTGTCTGACTCTTTGCCACTCCATGAATCAAAGCACGCCAGGCCCCCTGTCCATCACAAACTCCCGGAGTTCACTCAAACTCATGTCCATCGAGTTGGTAACGACATACAGCCATCTCATTCTCTGTCGTCACCTTCTCCTCCTGCCCCCAATCCCTCCCAGCATCAGAGTCTTTTCCAATGAGTCAACTCTTTGCATGAAGTGGCCAAAGTATTGAAGTTTCAGCTTTAGCATCAGTCCTTCCAATGAACACCCAGGACTGATCTCCTTTGGGATGGACTGGTTAGATCTCCTTGCAGTCCAAGGGATTCTCAAGAGGTTTCTCCAACACCACAGTTCAGAAGCATCAATTCTTCAGCACTCAGCTTTCTTCACAGTCCAACTCTCACATCCTACATGACCACTGGAAAAACCATAGCCTTGACTGGACAGACCTTTGCTGGCAAAGTAATGTCTCTGTTTTCCAATATGCTATCTAGGTTGGTCATAACTTTAGAAGTAATGCATAACATTACTTCTAAGGAGTAAGCATCTTTTAATTTCATGGTTGCAATCACCATCTGCAGTGATTTTGGAGCCCAAAAAACTAAAGTCTGACACTGTTTCCACTGTTTCCCTATCTATTTCCCATGAAGTGATGGGACCAGATGCCATGATCTGCATTTTCTGAATGTTGAGCTTTAATCCAACTTTTTCACTTTCCTCTTTCACTTGCATCAAGAGACTTTTTAGTTTCTCTTCACTTTCTGCCATAAGGGTGGTGTCATCTGCATATCTGAGGTTATTGATATTTCTTCTTGCAATCTTGATTCTGGCTTGTGCTTCTTCCAGCCTAGTGTTTCTCATATAAGTTAAATAAGCAGGGTGATGATATACAGCCTTGACATACTCCTTTTCCTATTTGGAACCAGTCTGTTGTCTCATGTCCAGTTCTAACTGTTGCTTCCTGACCTGCATATAGGTTTCTCAAGAGGCAGGTTAGGTGGTCTGGTATTCCCATCTCTCTCAGAATTTTCCACAGTTTATTGTGATTCACATAGTCAAAGGCTTTGGCATAGTCATTAAAGTAGAAATAAATGTTTTTCTGGAACTCTCTTGCTTTTTCCATGATCCAGCAGATGTTGGCAATTTGATCTCTGGTTCCTCTGCCTTTTCTAAAACCAGCTTAAACATCTGTAAGTTCACGGTTCACGTATTGTTGAAGCCTGGCTTGGAGAATTTTGAGCATTACTTTACTAGTGTGTGTGATGAGTGTAATTATGCAGTAGTTTGAGCATTCTTTGGCATTGCCTTTTCTTTGTGTTTGGAATGAAAAGTGACAGTTTCCAGTCCTGCGGCCACTGCTGAATTTTCCAAATTTGCCTACATAACCATCCTAAGAACTATTAATATAATCTGTAGTACACAGATTCATCAGAAGTAGTAAGATAAAAAAGAAGATTAGCAAGTAATCAGGCAAAATAAAAGTCCATCCTCCTAATGATGGATTTTTTCATGGTCTAAAATTAGAAAACTTGACTAATTCTGTTTGTGAAAAAAGTAAAAACAAAATGAAACTGGTAGAACTTGAGGTAAACAAAATTATAATTCTCCCAACATGTGTGGCATAAAATAGCCAAGGCTTATGTACATGTGCTGGTGTATAGTCAGATGATTACAGGGAGAAGTAACATCAGTATTTGTGTTTGTAGGCAGATGCAGAATCTGAAATAGGTTTAGAAAGGAATATTCAAGATTTTTACATCGTGCTTTTAAAAATGCATTTAATTTCTTGAGGAACTGACTTTTTGTGTGTGTTTCCTCAATAATGATTAAAATAAGGTTATATTTATAAATATTTTTATATACAGTCCATGCAGATAAACTGCAGTGACATAGCTGTCTGTTTTGATAAACTGAATAATCTGTTGTAACTTGTCTGGTGTTCGTTAATTTAGTGTGAAGATGCAGACAGCCTTCTGTTCTTTTGTTTACAGGGTCTCTTAATTCTGTGGCTCCCCTGGCAGTAATTCATTTTTTTTTTTTTTTTGCTAAAAGGTAACAGCGTTACAAGTGCAAAACATTTATTTAATTTGTTTAGCTTTAGAAAACCGAGCCCATTCCCAAGGCCTTTGGGGGCACAAACTAGATAAGAACATATGGCATAATTTATTATTTTCTCAATTCTAGTTTTGTGGTAAAGCATTATTTAAATGTCAATGAGGAAATCTCAGATTGCTCTCCTTGGAAAAGTGATGTTTTGGATAATTAACAGTTAAATTTAATAAAGGAACATTTTATTTTCTTTAAGTAATCCACTAAGGCCATATTTTACATCTTGCAAGAACAGTAGGAAAATATTCAGAACTCCTTTATACTTCTGGAAGTCCAGTTCACCTATTAGGCATTATTGTGGGGCATATTATACTTAACACATCTTAATAATGTCCTGTAAGCAAATTTACAGTGTATCCAGATTACTTACATTCATGACTTTTTTTCAACACTGATAGTCTTAATTCCTAAATGAAAAGAAATTTTAAAAATGTAGCAAATTGGGAAATAAACTTTTAAAAAGTATCACTTTATTATAAACATATAAATATGCTTATATTTCTGTGATTAATATTGGCAGAATGGGTTACAATTGTTATAGATAGGGTAAAAATGTCTCTACCAAATAAGAAAGAATGGATGGATTATGACAGGCCAAAACTTCTGAAAATCAAAAGTTTTTTAATCAGTAGCCAAATTCAGATAACGGATTTAAGATCTACTTAACTGGCCAAGTGGTCAAAGATGTTCCACTTCTTTGGAGGGTAATGGTAACCCATTCCAGTATGCTTGCCTGGAGAATCCCATGGACGGAGAAGCCTGGTAGGCTACAGTCCAAAGGGTTGCAAAGAGTCGGACACGACTGAGTGACTTCACTTACTTACTTAGTTTTATCTTATTAGTAAGTAGTTGAGGTAGTTCTGTAACATTGGGCAACTTTTCTTCCTACTACTTTCCTCCCACATTCCCACTGGTGTTCATACTGCTGTATCTATATCTATCTAGCAATATACATACACATATGTGTACATTTTGCGAAGTCACTTCAGTCGTGTAGGACTCTGTGCGACCCCATAGATGGCAGCCCATCTGGCTCCCCAGTCCCTGAGATTCTCCAGGCAAGAACACTGGAGTGGGTTGCCATTTCCTTCTCCAATGCAGGAAAGTGAAAAGTGAAAGTGAAGTTGCTCAGTTGTGTCCAACCCTCAGCGACCCCATGGACTACAGCCTCCCAGGCTACTCCGGCCATGGGATTTTCCAGGCCAAAGTACTGGAATGGGTTGCCATTGCCTTCTCCATGTATATATATACATATATACATACAATGAATACGTACTCATACAGGTTATTCTCTGATTGTAGGATGAGTGAATAAATATTTTTTCCCCCAATTTTCATCTTGATTTTTATTAATATTTTCAGAGAGGCTTTGCTAAGCCCTTCTGTGTTGGGAATTGACACATATTTTGGCTTGAAAATTTTAATACCATCAAGAATCTCAAATGTATTAGAATTACATTATCCTTCCTCTGCTTTTCTGGGCAGGTTCAAATGTCTTACTGAAAATCTTGAAAGGAATCTTGTATTTGGAGAAAACTTCATATGTCACATTCTGTTAACATGGAGCCTGTCAAGAAATGTAACATAATTTGGGTAATTAGAGCATCAGCCACTTGAAAATTGGCCTACAGGCATTTTTCTCATATAACAACCAGCATTAACATTCAAGAAAAAAAAAATTGCTTGAAATTAGAAGAAAGTATCAAAAGAAAGAGAAATTTCTTTCAAAGAAACTGTGATTGGTGTTTATTTACAGTTTCTAGTGGTTCATCTCAGAGAAGGCAATGGCACCCCACTCCAGTACTCTTGCCTGGAAAATCCCATGGGTGGAGGAGCCTTGTACGAAGAGCTGGACATGACTGAGAGACTTCACTTTCACTTTTCACTTTCGTGCATTGGAGAAGGAAATGGCAACCCACTCCAATGTTCTTCCCTGGAGAATCCCAGGGACAGGGGAGCCTGGTGAGCTGCCGTCTATGGCATCGCACAGAGTCTGACATGACTGAAGCGACTTAGCAGCAGCAGCAGCAGCAGCAGTGGTTCATCTGCGTTTTAACATTTTGGATAATAGACAACGAAAGATCATGACACCACCTGACATTTAACAATGAAATTGATAAAAGCTAGAAACCTTTTATACCTGAAGAGTTATTTGCCCAGTATTTCACTGCAAGAGGATAGATCTTTTTGCTGTTGACTTCCTAGTACTACCTGTAGCTCAGCTCACCTTTTTGAACTCCAAATCTTTCCTGATCATTTCAACTTGGCCATTATATGGAGGTCTGAAACTCATAGTAGAGCTAATCATTTTCTTGAATCTGTTGTTACTGTTATATTCTCTGTCCCACAAAATAAATGCTTTACTTCTTCCACTTCTTTACCACCACACTGAATACATAACAAACCTTTATGCTTCAATCTTTTAAAATATTTTACAGATACAGTTAGTATTCATATTGTCTGCACTCTAAATCCTTTTTTTTTTTTCTTACTTGTATGTTGTGACAATACATTTTTAGTTCTTTTCCTTGCCAATAATTTGCGGTCCTGAAATTTATGAAAGTGATGTAATGAAATTTCCATGTGAACTTAAAATATCTGCCTAAAACCTTTAAGTAGCTTCCTATTTTCCTCATGAAATCTATACACTTCAGCATAGTAAATAAATAAGATCATTAGTGACTGAGCTTTGGCTTACTTCTCTGGTCTTATTTGTTAGTCTCAGATCTTAACAAAATTCACAAGGAAGGTGGTTTAAAGAATTATTATAATGCTGTTTCACTGGTCTTATGTGGGAGATAGCCTTACACTAGTATCTTAGGTATCCATTATGCTACTAGCTATTAAGAATGAATGGTGAAATTAACTGACACTTCAGTGGCAAGGGACACAGATTTGATCCTAGTTGGGGAAATAAGATCCCACATGTGGTGTGGCATGGCCTAAATAAATAAATTTTTTAAAAGCCTGTTGTTTTTTAAAGAATGGATAGTATGATATATAAATATATCTCAGTCAAAATTTGAGGTAAGATAATTTGTCTTGATCATTAAATAATACTTTGGTAGTAAGAGGCTTTTGTATGCACTTTGATTATACAAAGTAGAGTATGCTAATTTTTGGAACTTAAACTTTTTATATTATTTCTAACTTACAGAAAAGTTGCCAAAGTGGGAATTTCTTGGTACCCATTATGCAATTTCTAATTATTCACATTTTCTCCATTTGCCTTATTATTTATTACCCTCTCTCTGTCCCTCTCTCACAGGCACACTAACTTCTCTAAAACTTTGCTGAATATATTCAAATTTAGCCCTTCTATACCTCTAAATATTCCAATATGTTTTTCTAGAAGGAGGACATTTTACTTCAAAGTTAACTTTGAAACAAAACTGTTATCTAAATCAAAATCTGTATTTAAATTTTTCTCAATAATAATGAAATCAAACAGTGTGTACACTAATTTGTCCATCTTGTTTTGCACAGTGAAATGTTCTTGAGATTCATAAGTGGTTTTTCCCTTTTTATTGCTAAGTAGTATTTCGCTAATAAACCACAGATTGTTTATTCATTCTTAAAGGACTGAATGTTTGGGTTGACTTTTTGTTTCTCAGCAATTATGAGAAAGTCTGCTAGGAACCTTGTTCAAGTTATTTTGTGGGTTGATTTTCTTTGTTTATTTGTTTCTCTTGGGAAATATCTAGAAATAGAATTGCTGAATCATAGTGAAGATTTGGGGCTTCCCTGGTAGCTCAGCTGGCAAAGAATCTGCCTGCAATCTCGGAGATCCCAGTTTGATTCCTGGGTCGGGAAGATACACTGGAGAAGGGATAGGCTACCCACTCCACTGTTCTTGGGCTTCCCTGGTGGCTCAGATTGTGAAGAATCCTCCTGCAATGTTGGAGACCTGGGTTCAGTCTTTATGTTGGGAANGCCTGGTGTGCTGTGATTCATGGGGTCACAAAGAGTCGCACACGACTGAGTGACTGAACTGAACTGAACTGAATCTGGCACCAGTAATATTTTCATGGTTAGAGTATGTTATTTTCAAGACCTGTGTTTGTTAGTAAAAAAGAAAAAGGCCACAGATATATAACTACAATATAAATACATAGAAAAGTTAACAAAAATGTTAATAATGTCAATCTTTTATTAATAAGCCACATAAAAGATGAATTTGAACTTTTTGAGGTTTATTTTCAAAATGGTATTCTGTATGTTTTACTTTGTCTCTTTATTTCTTATCTGTAGCCTCATTTTTAAGTATTTTAAATTACATAATAATATCTGTCAAATTCCAGCAATAGAGATGGCTAATCTGGGACATCCCTTAGGTTGTGTTGGGCCCCAGTCTACACAAACAATTGGAGTAAAAAAAAATGTTGCAAAATCCACAGGCCCTTGTGAGGTATAGTAATTTATTGATGATTCATTAGAATTATGGTTAGAGATGTCTTTAGGGATTTGTTGATTGTCTACTCATTATACAAATAGTTTCTTCATAGGTTCTATGCACTATCCCCTCCAGTTCAACTCCAGAACATTTTTAAAATTTTTAGTTTCCAAAGTAAGATTCATGCACAGTTTCATATCTTCTGGCATACCATGATAATAAAGCTAACAATGCTGTTAACTGTCCCTGTCTGGCAAAGCTTAAGACTGATCCAGGAGATTATAACGTTACCACATTGATCAGAAAAAGATGAGTCAGAAGGATAGGTCTTGTGAGCAAGTCTCTAAAGCTTCATGGACTTTGATCATAGTCACCTGCCACCACTCCGGCACCATTGTGTGCCAAAGACTAGAGGTGGCACTACAGCTGAATTGAGAACAAGAGCTAATATATAGGTCCACACATTTAACTCATGTCACCAAGGGTTAGTGTTGATCCATAGTAGCCTGGAACTCTGAATTCACTGTGTCCAATGTGAGTGAAAGTCACCCCAGTCAGTGTGTCTTCATGATAACAGTAGCTCAATTTTGTGAAGACCTACAGAAAAAACACTTTTCTGAGCACCTGGAGCAATCCTCCAATCTTCTCAGACATGGACCTCAACCAGGGAGACCAGAGAAGACTCTGTAGATTAAATGAGTTCTAGAACTTAATGGATATCTGATTGAGCCCATGTGCTTGGATAGAGGGTTAGAGAATGCCCAAGTAGAGAAATAGACCCTATGGCCAAAGTAGGTACCAGTCTGGCACTGCTGGTTCTACCCAGGGACCCAAGATTGACTTACAAGATTATAGAGAGGGAATTTATCCTCTGCATTTCAGGGCCTAAGACAGAGGTCCCACTTGTCCAGATCTAAAGGCAGTACTGGGTCAGTCCTTGAGTTAAAATGCTAGGACATTTGAACTTTTAAAGTAGTTGATTTGAATAATTTTGTTAAATGGAGATAATTCAAGCTGAGTTAATGAAGTATTAATAATGTTAAATGTTCAATATTACTATGTTTGTGTACTCATAATAATTTAAGAATTAATGAATCTGCACATATATACATACACATGGACACATTTACTTGAAGCTTTGTAAATTAGTGACATCACCTGAAGGGAAGGGAAGAAAAAACCATGTGATGTTATGTGTAAAAAATTGTTTTCCCAGCGTGTTAACCACAAACGTTGTATGGTACAAAGTAGTATATTCATTTATTTGTCCTAAATAAATCCCCTTGAGTTTGAGAGAATAGGAAAAAAATTGCTAGTATTCTTGAATATGTTCAGGAAGTATGTAATTATACTCTCCATGAGTTCTATACTTTCAGAAGTTTTAAGGAGCTGCAAGCATTTGGAACCACATATAACTCTCTATCTACACTGTACCCACATGTCTGTATATACTTGTATAATTATTTTTTAATGTTAATGAAATGATTTTACAAAACTCTCAAATTTTTAAGCATTTCTTTAATTGCTGCAGAGTAGGAGAAATATTTCCCATAACGTTTATTCATGGCTAAAATATGATAATTTTCTAATCTAAAATATTTTAATTTTAGAAAGATGAAGGAATCTGAAATCTTTTAACTCTGAAGTAGAGAGTTTCTTGGGTTTGTAGTTCATAGTTAGTATTTGTAGTTAGTCTTGGATTTATAGTTAGTTTGTAGTTAGTATGTAATCTGAAATCACATAAATTTATATAATGCCTAAACAAACTGGAAAAAATGAAAATTTCAGCTCATCCAATGAAATAGTGTCAACAGATCAAAACAATATAAGAGAAACAAAAATATAGCTAGTCACCAATAGATATTTTAAAGAAGTTAAAACTCCTCAACCCTACTTTTAAGCGAACAAATTGAATGAAATTGGTGGTGTATTTGGCCATAGATTAAGATGAACTGANCTTTTAAAGTAGTTGATTTGAATAATTTTGTTAAATGGAGATAATTCAAGCTGAGTTAATGAAGTATTAATAATGTTAAATGTTCAATATTACTATGTTTGTGTACTCATAATAATTTAAGAATTAATGAATCTGCACATATATACATACACATGGACACATTTACTTGAAGCTTTGTAAATTAGTGACATCACCTGAAGGGAAGGGAAGAAAAAACCATATGATGTTATGTGTAAAAAATTGTTTTCCCAGCGTGTTAACCACAAACGTTGTATGGTACAAAGTAGTATATTCATTTATTTGTCCTAAATAAATCCCCTTGAGTTTGAGAGAATAGGAAAAAAAATGCTAGTATTCTTGAATATGTTCAGGAAGTATGTAATTATACTCTCCATGAGTTCTATATTTTCAGAAGTTTTAAGGAGCTGCAAGCATTTGGAACCACATATAACTCTCTATCTACACTGTACCCACATGTCTGTATATACTTGTATAATTATTTTTTAATGTTAATGAAATGATTTTACAAAACTCTCAAATTTTTAAGCATTTCTTTAATTGCTGCAGAGTAGGAGAAATATTTCCCATAACGTTTATTCATGGCTAAAATATGATAATTTTCTAATCTAAAATATTTTAATTTTAGAAAGATGAAGGAATCTGAAATCTTTTAACTCTGAAGTAGAGAGTTTCTTGGGTTTGTAGTTCATAGTTAGTATTTGTAGTTAGTCTTGGATTTATAGTTAGTTTGTAGTTAGTATGTAATCTGAAATCACATAAATTTATATAATGCCTAAACAAACTGGAAAAAATGAAAATTTCAGCTCATCCAATGAAATAGTGTCAACAGATCAAAACAATATAAGAGAAACAAAAATATAGCTAGTCACCAATAGATATTTTAAAGAAGTTAAAACTCCTCAACCCTACTTTTAAGCGAACAAATTGAATGAAATTGGTGGTGTATTTGGCCATAGATTAAGATGAACTGAAATTTTCAAGGTGACTAACTCCTCAGTCTAAATGAATTTGATGCTTGTCAGAAGTTGTTAAGAAAATCTGATTCACTCTGGTGGTCTCTTGAAACCTGAAAAAGACTCTATCCAATATCCCTGAACCATGCAGTATAAATTTCTATGGAGAATGCAAGCAAATAACTTATAGTGATTGTGAATTAGAAAATGCAAAAAACAAAAAACATATCAAGAAAGGGAACTACCCCATTAAATGATTCCTGAGCTCAAGAAAGGAGCAGAACTCCTGGGCCTATACATATTAATCATGTATCCAGATAGCTGACTCATCAGGGAATTTTGTTTTAAATATATCTTTATTAGAAGAATTTAAGTTTCCTAATAATTACATGATAACCCAGAAGATGGGAAAATATATCTGAATGAATTCATTTACCCTACTGCAATGATATTTCAGTTTTATATGTAATTGTTTATTTTAGCTAGCTCAAACCTTTTGGAATAAATCTCCAACTTTTAGCTAAAGCATATAGAAATAAATAAAAACCAGAAAGTGTAAGAAAAGGAAAAATAAAATTACTATTAAAAGTTACTGAAAATGCAGGTGAACAATAACTTAACAATAAAACTAATATTTATTGAGTATTTATTATATGTCACACATATTCATAAGTGTCTGAAATACTAGACTATTACTTGGGCTATTGGTATTAATAATAATAGTAAATTGAACATTTAAGTCCCCTGAAGGAGGAGTTGGCAACTCACTCCAGTATTCCTGCCTGGAGAATCCCATGACTGAGCTACTGAGCATGAATATTTAAATAGAATTGTATAAGGTCTAAACATAATGGAAGAATAAGACTTTAAAACAAACATCTAGGCTTAAGGTAGAGAAAAATAAATAGTGATTTTCCTTATTTTGCTTTTAAATAAAATTTAAGTAAAATGAAGAACTCTGTTTCAGGTTGTTCCACTAATTAAGAGTGGAATAAATTAAAACACTCGACAAAATGGGAACTATTCATTTCATATCCAATACCTTTTAATTACCCTCACACATTTTTATTCAGTTCTTTTCAATATCATTTCTCATACATTAAGCTTTCATAAAAATTTTAGAAAGTGTTAAGAACTAGGGGAAAGGGGGAGATATTATAACTAGGATTTCTCAACCTTAGTATCAAGGAAAGTTAGGGCCAGATAAGTCTTTGTTATGGGGCTGTCCTGTACACTGTGGGATAATTAACAGAATCTGTCGATGCTTCTACTCATTAGATGCCAGTAGCATATCCTTTTCCCTATTATGACAATCAAAAATGCCCAAAGATATTACCAAATGTCTCTGAGGGGGCAAAATGACTCCTGTGAGACCTGGAGCAATAAGGTAAAATTACACACAATTTAAAATTTCCTTGTTGACAAGAGGAAACTGTAGAGTTTCCCTGCTTCCCTGGAAAAACAAACATTTTAATAGGTGGGATGAGACAGAGTGATATAGTTGCATACATTCTGCTGGTTATGTCTGTATAAGCACAAAAGTAAGAAACAAGAATGAATATATCAACAAATGCATATTGTTTAATTCAATGAGTATGATCCTGTATACTGTATGTTGTTTGTTTCTTATTAAATTTGAATCGGTTGCCAGCATTTAAAATTGAAACATTTCATTGAATTACCTTCATTATGAGTTGTGAAAAATCAAATTCTACCAAAACTATGTCTCAGTTCCCAAAAGAATAATTCACTGGATGCTGCCTTCTTTAGATAGGATATGTACTCTCTATTTTATCACACTTGATCCCCCCTTTTTTTTTTTTACTTACTTACATTACCTACCTAGTCTCAACAATTTTAATTTGAAAATCCAGTACATAAGTAAATCTAATGTTTAATCAAAAGCTCAGTTAACTTTAAGGAATGAATTCTAAGCTCTAAATATTAGAAAGAAAGAGAATCATTAATGGAGAAGGGCATTTGGTGAGAGGAAAAGAGAAAGAATGACTTACTATTTTCTTCAATGCAATGGACTTGGGTATTAGGTATTATTATGACTCATGATATTATTATTATCATAACTCACATATATAATATCTTATATATAATATATTATATTATATATATTATTATCATAATTCTTTAGCATATTAATTAGGAAGTCCTTTGAGTTTTTCAATAGCTCTTGTTTTTAAACTTGTAGTAGGAATAGCCAAGACAGTATACAGTGATTATTTCTGGACTATAGTCATAATATTGAAAAGATCTGATGAATTAAGATGTTGTCAAGAGACATCTCAGAAGGTTTTCATCTTTATCAAACAAATGAAAACTATTAGTCCATTTTTGTATATTACTCAAGGAAAATGTGTTTTTCCTTAAAAATTTATGAAGTTTATGATATAACTGTATTTTCTCCAACTGCTAATGAATATGGTATAAATTGCCACCAACAATAGGTGATCTACTTTTATTTTGTATACTTATTGTAGAAAATTGTGTTTAAATAGTATACTTTATTTATAGGAATCTTTTGAAACCACAAGTATTTGTATTGAGGGGTGGGTAGAGCAGTATAGAGTAGTAGGCTGGGATTATGGGCTATAGTTTTGTTTAATTATTTCCATTTTTTACTAGAGCTCCCCTGGAAAACTGCCTTTCAAATCATAAACAATTTTTCACTGACTCAAACTGAAAGAAGGTGATTCCAACTAAGCATGAAAATGGTATTTAGAGAAAATTTTTTTTTAAGATCTAATTTTTTTTTTATGGATCCAAGAGTTCTGACAAAATAATTATATGTCTAGGAAATGTTACTCTGGTGCAACTTTTAAAATAAATATGTTTTTATCTATAAGCTACATATTAACCATTGGGTATATTTCACTTTTTATTTTAGCACATGCTATCTTGCTCTAGTAAAGAGTCATATTAGGTGCTATTTTTGAAATATTTTCAAAAACACATGTTATTTACATCTAGTTGTGACATTTAAGCAAATAAATATATTTTATATTTAAAATTTTTCTTTTATTTATTTATTTATTATTATTATTTACTTTACAATACTATATTGGTTTTGTGACGCATCAACATGAATCTTCCATAGGTGTACATGTGTTCCCAGTCCCGAACCCTCCTCCCACCTACCTCCCACACCATCCCTCCAAGTCATCCCAGTGCACCCGCCCCAAGCATCCTGCACCCTGCATCGAACTGAGACTGGCGATTCGTTTCTTATATGATATTATTCATGTTTCAATGCCATTCTCCCAAATCATCCCACCCTCTCCCTCTTCCACAGAGTCCAAACGACTGTTCTATACAGCTGTGTCTTTTTTGCTGTCTCGCATACCGGCTTATTGTTACCATCTTTCTAAATTCCATATATATGTATACTGTATTGGTGTTTTTCTTTCTGGCTTACTTCACTCTGTATAATTGGCTCCAGTTCCATCCACCTCATTAGAACTGATTCAAATGTATTCTTCTTAATGGCTGAGTAATACTCCATTGTGTATACGTACCACACCTTTCTTATCCAAAATAATAATATCTTAAAGGCATTTGAAGGGAAAGGCAGTCATCCATATTTAGTAAATCATTAAATCATTTAGTGTAAATGACTAAATTATAAAATAAGAACACCATTTACCTGCCATTAGGGTTTTTGCTTTGTCTTTTTTTAAAAAATTAATTTAATTGGAGGCTAATTACTTTACAATATTGTAGTGGTTTTTGCCATACATTGACATGAATCAGCCATGGGTATACATGTGTACCCCCATCCTGAGAACTCCCTCCCACCTCCCTCTCCATCCCATTCCTCAGGGTGATCCCAGTGCACTGGCCCTGAGCACCCTGTCTCACGCATCGAACCTGGATTGGTGATCTATTTCACATATGATAATATATGTTTCAGTGCTATTCTCTCAAATCATCCCACCCTTGCCTTCTCCCACAGAGTCCAAAAGTCTGTTCTTTATCTGAGTTTTGCTTTGTCTTTAAAAGATCAAACACAGACACTGGGAATAACGTGTGAAACTTATAGTGAGGAGAAGGAAGTATGGTTCCTTTATGGGAGTTAAGTAAGACATTATATTACATTAGTAACTGATGTTTTCAAGATGCTTAATGCATATGAATTTTATAGTTTATTTGAGTTCTTTAATATTTCTAATTTATAGTAGACTGAAAGCTTTCTAATTAATTTTTTATTGAAGTATTAGCATAGCGTTAGTAGCTCAGTCATGTCCTACTCTTTGTGACCCCGTGGACTGTAGCCCACCAGGCTCCTCTATCCATGGAATTCTCCAGGCAAGACTATCGGAGTAGGTTCCTATTCCCTTCTCCAGGGGATCTTCCCAACCCAGGGATTGAACCTAGGTCTCCTGCAATGAAGATTCTTTACCATCTGAGCCACCTGGGAAGCCCTTATTGAAGTATAGTTGTGCACAATGTTGTATTAATTCCTGCTATTTCAATTAATTTTTTAGTTCTAGTTTTTATTTATCCAATAATTAATGAAGTAAAATTCCTCTTATTAGCCATTTGTGGCAGGTCTTCATAAAATTGGTAATTTCCCTGCTCACTTTTTTCCTTTTATTTCTATATTATTTTTGCAGTAGGTCCTTGTTGACTATCTATTATTTCAATTTTTTAAAATATTTATGTATTTGACCACATCAAATCCTAGTTGTAGCATGTGGGATCTTTGTTGCATCATGCAGATCTTTTATTGCAAGTACAAAGTCTTCAGCATCATATGTACTCAAAAGTTGCATCCTGTAGGCTTTCTAGTTGTGGCTCATGGGCCTAGTTGCTCTGCAGCATGTGGGACCTTAGTTCCCCAACCAGGGATCAAACCTGCATCACTGCAAGGTGGATTTTCAACCTCTGGTCCACCAGAGGAGTCCTGGTTATCTATTTTAAATATACCAGTGTGCACCTGTCAGTCTCAAACTCCCGATTTATTCTTTCCCAAACCCTTCCCACCTGGTAGTCATAAATTCATTCTCTAAGCCTGTCTCTTTCTTGTAATTAAGTTAATTTTTATCATTTTTAAGATTCTGCACAAAAGTGATATCATATATACCTGTCTTTCTTTATCCAACTTATTTCACTGAGTGCGACAATCTCTGGGTCCATCCATGATGCTGCAAATGGCATTATTTAATTCTTTTAATAGTTGAGTGATATTCCTTGTATATATGTACTGTATCTTCTTTATCCATTCATCTCTTGATGGACATTTAAGTTGCTTCCATGTCTTGGCTATTGTAAACAGTGCTGCAGTGAACATTGGAGTGCAAGTTTTTCTTCAGACATATGCCCAGGAGTGGGATTGCTAGATCATATGGTAGCTCTATTTTTAGTTTTTTAAGGAACCTCCATACTGTACCAATTTACTTGTCCACAAGCAGTATAAGAGAGTTCTATTTTCTCCACAAAATCTCCAGCATTTACTGTAGATTTTTTTGATGATGGCCAGTCTGAATGGTGAAAGATGATATCCCATTGTAATTTTGATTTGCATTTTTCTAATAATTAGTGATGTTGTCAGTCTTTTCCTGTGTTTGTTGAGCATCTGTATGTCTTCTTTGGAGAAATGTCTATTGATTCAAAATGCCTTCTGCCCATTTTTTTTTATTGCATTGTTGGTTTTTTGGATATTGAGCCACATGAGCTATTTGTAAATTTTGGAGACTAATTTCTTTTCAGTCACACTATTTTGATTAGCATTTCTAGGTATCAGAGACTTCCTACATGGAAAGAATACATAGAATTATAATCTAGTGGGTTTTTTAATACAATTTTTCTTAGCAATGGGTTGTCTTTTGAGAATATGAAAACTTAGGTGATTAGTAACTTAATAAATGAGGTTTTTTTGTGTGTGAAGTAGGTAGCATCTGGCCTTAATTTGGTCCAGTTGGTGATTCCTTTGGATAGTGATGGCTCACTTATATAGTTAGTGCATAAGAAGGAGGAAAACAGTGCCACTTACATTTCCTCCTTTTATTAAGAATATAAAAGCCTAAGAAAGAGGAAAACAGTGCCACTTACATTTCCTCCTTTTATTAAGAATATAAAAGCCTCATTGTCCATCAACAAATGAGTGGATACAGAAGTTGCGGTATATATACACAATGAAATACTACTCTGCCATACAAAAGAATGAAATTTTGCCATTTGCAACAACATGGTTGGACTTGGAAGGTACTATGCTGAGTGAAATGTCAGGCAGAGAAAGACAAATACCGTGTTATATCATTTATATGTGGAATCTAAAACATGGAACAAACTAGTGAATATGACAAAAAAGAAACAGATTCACAGATATAGAGAACAAACTAGTGTGTACCACTGGGGAGTTGGAAGTGGAAAGGGGCAATATAGGGGTAGGGGATTAAGAGGTAAAACCTATTAGGTATAAAATAATCTAAAAGAATATACAGTGTGGGAAATATAGCCAATATTTCATAATAACTATAAATGAGGTGTAACCTTTAAAATATGAATCACTATATTGTATATCTATAACATAATACTGTACATCAACTATACTTCAATAGACACATTAATTAACTTAAAAAAAGCCTCTTAATCTTTTCCTATGTTTAGTAAGCCAGACCTATGTCACATGGCATTCCCAACTAAAGTACACCGAGAAATTATTTATATTTAGAAATCTTTACAGTTATACTCAAACAACGAGGTTGGGAATACTGGCCACAATCTATGCCAAAATAATAAATATAATTTGAGCATGGAATTTTATGTCAATGGAATTGAAGAATCAATATTTTAAAGAAGTAAAATTTCTCTAAAAGACTCCAGTCAACATTCCAACAGGTTTTCCTGGAGGAAAGTAGCAGGCTATTTCCAATGTTTTTATGGAAAATCAAAAGCTGTGAATAAACAGGGCAATCTTGAACAAGAACAAAGCTGGGAGATGTGTTCTTCCAGATACAAACTTTATCTAGAAGTAAAGGTAAAGTTTACTTTATAAGATACAAACTTTATTACATAACCATAGTATTTAAGACCAAAATATTAACAAAAGAATGCACAAATAGAACCATGAAACAATGGTTTTCAGAAAGCAATCACACACATGATCTGATTTATAACAGAGTTGACACAGCAGTGTGGAGGGAAAAGGATGGTCATTTAAACACAGGGTGCTAGGTTAAAAAGCTAGCTGTAATTAAAAATAAACTATAATTCCTATCTTCTACTATACATAAAAATAGGTTATGGATTTAATATGAATGCTAAAACAATAAAGCTTTTGGAAACTTGTAAAATCAATCTCACCTTTAAGAAGTACCTGAATATTGAAATCTCTACCCATTTTGTTAGGAGGACCTAGATTTTGTTTCTTGGGATTATAACATTAATTGATTGTGTTACGAGAGTTGGATAGGTCTGAGAGAAACGAGTCTGTAAAGTCAATGTATTGGACACACATAGAGAAGTTGCTTGCAACCTTTATACCTTTACTCCCATTTCATGTCCAGGGTATTACACAGAGGGTGATTTTTGTAGTAGTTATGTGGCTCTAGGTGGGACAGATGTCTGAAATTGGTCAGGTTTGTTTAATTCATCTAAGATTTTATGATTGATTGCTTATTCTAAGAAATATGCAGAAAGAAAAATTCTTATTTATTTTGGGCCACTGCTTTTCATGATCAGAATGCTGCTGCTGCTGCTAAGTCACTTCAGTTGTGTCCGACTCTGTGTGACCCCATAGACGGCAGCCCACCAGGCTCTCCCATCCCTGGGATTCTCTAGGCAAGAACACTGGAGTGGGTTGCCATTTCCTTCTCCAATGCATGAAAGTAAAGAGTGAAAGTGAAGTCGCTCAGTTGTGTCTGACCCTCAGCAACCCCTTGGACTGCAGCCTTCAAGGCTCTTCCGTCCGTGGGATTTTCCAGGCAGGAGTACTGGAGTGGGGTGCCATTGCCTTCTCTGATGATTAGAATACAAAAATATATATATATATTTCAGGTTCAGGTTCATGTTTTGCTAGAGCTTTTTAAAGCAAATATTAATAAATGTTAAGTGTTAATTTATCTGTGCAATAATATTTTCTGCTTCAGTACAGTTTAGTCACTCAGTAGTGTCCGACTCTTTGCAACCCCATAAACTGCAGCATGTCAGGCCTCTCTGTCCATCACCAACACCCAGAGTTCACCCAAACTCATGTCCATTGATTTGGTGATGCCATACACCCATCTCATCCTCTGTTGTCTCTTTCTCCTCCTTCCTTCAATCTTTCCCAGCATCAGGGTCTTTTCAGATGAGTTAGCTCTTCGCTTCAGGTAGCCAAAGTATTGGAGTTTCAGCATCAACATCAGTCCTTCCAATGAACACCCAGGATTGATCTCCTTTAGGATGGACTGGTTGGATTTCCTTGCAGTCCAAGGGACTCTCAAGAGTCTTCTCCAACACCACAGTTCAAAAGCATCAATTCTTCTGCACTCAGCTTTCTTTATAGTCCAACTATCACATCCGTACATGACCACTGGAAAAACCATAGCCTTGACTAGACAGACCTTTGTTGACAAAATGTTTCTGCTTTTCAATATGCTGTCTAGGGTGGTCATAACTTTCCTTCCAAGGAGTAAGCGTCTTTTTAATTTCATGGCTGCAGTCATCATCTGCAGTGATTTTGGAGCCCCCCAAAATAAAGGCAGTCACTGTTTCCACTGTTTCCCCATCTGTTTGCCATGAAGTGGTGGGACCAGGTCCCATGATCTTCATTTTCTGAATGTTGAAAAAAAAGTCAACTTTTTCACTCTCCTCTTTCAGTTTCATAAGAGGCTCTTTATTTCTTCTTTGCTTTCTGCTATAAGGATGGTGTCATCTGCATATCTGAGATTATTGATATTTCTCCTAGCAGTCTTGATTCCAGCTTGTGCTTCCTCCTTCCCAGCGTTTTTCATGATGTACTCTGAATATAAGTTAAATAAGCAGGGTGACAATATACAGCCTTGACGTACTCCTTTTCCTGTTTGGAGCCAGTCTGTTGTTCCATGTCCAGTTCTAACTGTTGCTTCCTGACCTGCATACAGGTTTCTCAAGAGGCAGGTCAGGTCGTCTAGTATACCCATCTCTTATAAGAATTTTCCGAAGTTTATTGTGATCCACACAAAATATACAAATAACTAAGCCTTCTTCAAAGAGGGGTCCTGAGACAGCCAAGTGACTCTATATTACAGGATGGGAAGTCATGAGTACTGCTATTGCAGTGAAAATGAAGTGAAAGTGAAAGGCACTTAGTCATGTCCAGCTCTTTTCAACCCCATGGACTATACATTCCATGGAATTCTCCAGCCCAGAATACTGGAGTAGGTAGCCTTTCCCTTCTCCAGGCTATCTTCCCAACTTGGTAGTCAAAACCAGATCTCCCACATTTCAGGTGAGTTCTTTACCAGCTGAGCCACAAAGGAAGCCCAAGAATACTGGGACGGGTAACCTGTTCCTTCTGGGAACTTCCTGATCCAGGAATTGAACTGGAGTCTCCTGAACTGTATATACTAACAGAGCTCTTAGGGAAGCCTGCCATTGCAGTGTTACGGCTAAATTGCCATGGAAGTTTAGGGACAGCAAAGTATTCCTTACAGCTGCGCCATCAGAGGCAATTTTGTTAGAAACTGACATTTTACTAAGGGGTAGGTATTTGGGATTTGGAATCACAGAAATGTAGTATGAGGCGTTCCTGGCGATAGAAAGACCACGAACACAGATAGAAGTGGGAAGTAGATATGTTCCAATCGCAAGTTATAATTTAAATAATTCTGTAAAGTAATTAGAATTATGATATAGGAAGCCTGTAGATTATAGTAACAAAATTAATTACAGAAGCAAATGGGAAGATTATTTTTTAATAAAGAGAAAGAATAAACTATCTACAATCAGATGCTAATTGGGTATTTCTATGATGAAACTGACAAAGAGAAATAGATTCACCTCATTCACAATTGTTAAAACATGACAAACTACTTAGAAATCATTCTTTCACAGTCTGCCTTTTAAATATATTCCCAATGCAACAAAATGCAGCAGTTAAATATCACAATAAAAATTATACACATTCTTTTTATAGCATATGTATTTAAATGAGTATGACTGTATACTCTAGTTTTTCTAGTAAGAAATCACTCAGGGAAGCTTAAAGGAAAAGTAGGTTACATAGGATGAATAGGCACTTCATATTGCCTGACACTTCTCTCTTGCAGTAGCTTAATTTTATTTTATATGAAGTCAGTCACTTTGTACAGATATAAACTTTCTGTTGGGCACTGTTCTCCCTTGACATCCATGTCATATTGGCTGCTTGTTGTAATATTCTTTCTCTAATCCTCAGCAGTTTGCCTATCATTTCAATTTGTAAAATAAAGGAGTTTTGCCTCTCTCATGTATTACAGATTGGTACCAGCAATGATTACGTATTACCTCTAATTGTCTACTTTTTATACTGAAAGACATCAAAAGGAATTTTCCTTCCTATATTTCAGAGCATATTAAAACCACACATTTATTTGTAGCATTATTTCAACCTCATTTCATGTGAAGCTTTATGAAGTAGGTCAAACAGGAAAGAAAAACAGCTTGATAAGGAGTATGAACATGATATTAGTTCAGCAAAGGATAAATTGTACGAAATTGACTTGAGTCTCATCTGTCTCATTGCTGACAATTTTAAAAAAGATTTCCCCATCATTTTTAGATAAATATAATGAATGTCAAAGGATTCTGATATTGACATCTTATACACATGCCAGACAGATGCAGTTTACTAGGCTATGTGGAAAAATAGTTTGTCAAAAGTTTATCTTGAAGGCAAAGTCTAGCTTAGAATGAGATGCTGTTAGAGTTTAAGACTTTATATGTTATTTTTTAGTCCTCTTCTGTTGGAGAAGGGCTTCCTGGTGGCTCAGTTGGTAAAGAATCTGCCTGCAATTCAGGAGGCCTGGGTTCGATCTCTGGATCAAGAAGATCCCCCAGAGAAGGGTATGCCAACCCACTCCAGTATTCTTGCCTGCAGAATTCCATGGACAGAGGAATCTGGGTGGCTACAGTCCATGGGGTCGCAAAGAGTCAGACATGACTGAGCGACTAACACTATTGGAGAAGCTATCCACACGTCAGAAGTAGAGGTGTAGTTAAGAAGTTGGATGAGGGCAGCAAGTAGGTAGAATTTATGTAGATAGGAGTAAATCACATCAGAGCTCCTGAATTGCTGCATTCTTACATAAATTTTTGTTTTCCTTGAGTTCAGTAACTGTCTTTTTCTTTCTTTGAAAAATTTGCAATGTGAATATCACATAGTGATATATCTTTGAATTCTTTCCCAGAACTATAATTTCTCCTAAATGTTTAAATTTTCAGGTTATATCCTTAAAGCTTTCCTTTCTCATCATCCTGGGGCTTTGTTTTCTTTTCTCCCATGTGGTGGACTGGATCTTTTTTTTTGTTTGTTTTGGTTTGCTTATGAAAAGTAAACCTGAAAACATAAGAAATCCGTGTTTAAAAATATGTATTTTCTACCATCACAATAGACTGAGAGGATGTATCAGCATAGAATTCTTAGCTGAAAATTATTTTCTTTAAATGATTGAAAACATTCTCCATTGTCTTGCTTCTCATGTGACATTTCTTTCTTGAGCTTTCATAACAATATGCATTGGCATGAATCATTTTTCATCTCCTTTACTGGGCACTTGATGAGTTTTCTCATAAAAACGTTCATATCCTTCACATATCCTTCTAGAATCTTTTGGAAATTGTTTTCTTAGTAATGTACTCCTTATTTTTCTATTCCCTCTTTCTGAAACTATATTTGTTCAGATATTGCATGTCCTGAACTGATCCACTTGTCATTCTGTTTACCATCTTTCTTTCCTTATAGCTTTTCAAAGGCTTCCTAACTGTATCTCAACTCTACATCTTGAATATCATTTTTCTTCAATCATGACTTTTAAAGTTAGTTGGGGATATTATACCATAAAGAAAAAACTTTTTGTTTTAATTTGTTTAAGACTTTTTCCTCTGACCATTCCGACACCAAAAATAGGATCAGTTATTAAACTGTGGTATAGTCATACAGTTGAGCATTGTACAATAATAAAATGAATGAAAAACAGCCAATACAGCTATCATGTGAAGATTTTGAGATTTTTAACCTGGATTTATCTCATACATTTCTTGTGTAAAGACATATTCACATAAGAATGCATGTAGTATAATTTAATGTATATGAAGTTCAAGAAAGGACAGAGGTTAAGTAATATATTAGTTAAAAATTATTCTAAAGTGTTTTAACCAAAAATGAATAGGAATCACAGGTACAAAGGTAGAAGTGGCATGCTTCTGAGGGAACGTGTTAGGAACAGGTGCACAGTGGGCTTTAAATTTATGTTAACATGGAGGTTGAGTACCTGGGTATTCATCACAGTATTCTTAATGAACAGAAATGGTTTAATTATTTTATATGTATTTTCTTCAAACTGAAATAAAACAGAGAAACTGATGGGCTCCAGATGTTTGACGTTTTATGTATAAGAGGTAGGATGTAAGGGAACGAGTCTGGGTTCTGGTCAATTCAGTTAGTCAGTTCAGTCGCTCAGTCATGTCTGACTCTTTGCGACCCCATGAATCACAACACGCCAGGCCTCCCTGTCCATCACCATCTCCCGGAGTTCACTCAGACTCACGACCATCAAGTCAGTGATGCCATCCAGCCCTCTCATCCTCTGTCATCCCCTTCTCCTCCTGCCCCCAATCCCTCCCAGCATCAGAGTCTTTTCCAAGGAGTCAACTCTTTGCATGAGGTGGCCAAAGTACTGGCATTTCAGCTTTAGCATCATTCCTTCCAAAGAAATCCCAGGGCCGATCTCGTTCAGAATGGATTGGTTGGATCTCCTTGCAGTCCAAGGGACTCTCAACAGTCTTCTCCAGCACCACAGTTCAAAAGCATCAATTCTTCAGCGCTCAGCCTTCTTCACAGTCCAACTCTCACATCCATACATGACTCCTGGAAAAACCATAGCCTTGACTAGAGGGACCTTAGTTGGCAAAGTAATGTCTGTGCTTTTGAATATGCTATCTAGGTTGGTCATAATTTTTCTTCCAAAGAGTAAGCATCTTTTAATTTCAGAGGTTGATAAATAAGGAAAAGAAATGAGAAGGAAACTTCCAGAAGGAATGAGTCACAAAGCAGTAAAGGCTTTATATACATAGCCTGCACAGTTACATTGAAAGCAAGACCTTTGACCCCATTATCTGATACAGAGTGAAAAAGAATAGAGATCCATTTGGAAAGTTTCCATTTATCAGCTGAAACCTGACAAAAATCAACCAGTTTTTGTCAACACTAGCTTGTTGAAAGAAAAACTTTATCTTGAACTGCTGAGAAGGAAAAGTGACAGGAGCCTATGTCCACACTCTTAATACGTTAAGAGAAGGCAAGTAGGATTTCTTCCATGCTAAGGTAGAAAGAAAGACCGAAGGCACAGATAGAAGGGAATGACAGAGGATGAGATGGTTGGATGGTTTCACTGATTCAATGGAAATGAGTTTGAGCAAACTCTGGGAATTGCTGATGGACAGGGAAGCATGGTGTGCTGCAGTCCACGGGATCACAGAGAGTTGGACAGGACTGAGCAACATAACTGAACTGAAGGCAGTGCAACTAAAATCCTGAACCTGTCAGCTTAAGCTAAGCAGGAACAAACTGGGTCAGTATTTGATGATGTCTCTGGGGAATAACTTCTGTAGAATAGCTAATTTAAGAAATAATTCAGCAACAGGGCTACCTTGGAGTCAGTTCTGAACCAGCCTTCTGGCCAGATGTTCCGGGAGTGCTCTACCAGTGGAAATGTTGCCTTAGTGATGATTCTCACTTTTGCTCAGTTATATTTGAGATCATTATTCATCATGGGAGACTTGGCTTTCCTGTGCAGGGTGATAATCACCTGCAGTCTTGGAATGAGTAATATTCAAACCAAAACCTGTTGGGAGAATGCTGTTTACTATTCAGTTAGTAAGGCAGCATTTACGCTTCATCCTCTTCCTCTGATCCTCCAATGCCCAAGATATTCTGCAAAAAGAAGGAAAGAAAGAATAGGCCACTTGCCTCATGCCAGAAGAGTAGGGATATAATATAAAAACCATAAACAAATGCAAAAAAATGGTGACAGGGAAAAAAGTTACACTAAACTGGTATTTGAAATCTCAAGAGAAAAAAAAATAAAGCTTCATTATGAAACGGGTGAATGGAGCCATTTAAAAAGAGCCACATATTTAATAATATACTCTTAATGGTCTTATACAAGTTGTATGAACTATTGTGAAAATATAAGTAACTATTTAGATTGAAAGAGTGGCAAAATATAATAATATTATATAAATATTTAAAAATTTCATCCTCCTCACTCAGGAAGACTCTGTATTTGCCTCCTTGACTTTTGTTGTTGGCTTAGATAGCAGATAAGAGGAGATGACATGATTATATCTGGAATACTACTGATGAGCAAATAAGGCAGGTGACCAAGTGATCCTTTCAAGGGGTGGGGGGTGGTGGGGGGTGGAGAAATGTTGACAAAAATTCCCAGCTGCAAAAGACTCCACTGATGGATGCTAAGGAGAGATTCTCTGCAAGTTGATGCAGTGGACAGGAGTGGAGTGAGGATACATGAACGGATAGGGAAGAGTGAGACTATATCCATGGCCAGAAAGTTAGGGAGATAGCAACATGACGAAGTGGGAGCAGCTTGTCTTATGAAAAAACACTTTGAGAGCTAGATGACTAGTAGCTCTGCTGTAGATTGCAGTTCAGTTCAGTTCGGTTCAGTTCAGTCGCTCAGTCGTGTCCAACTCTTTGCAACCGATGAATCGCAGCACGCCAGTTCTCCCTGTCCATCACTATCTCCCGGAGTTCACTCAGACTCACGACCATCAAGTCAGTGATGCCATCCAGCCATCTCATCCTCTGTCATCCCCTTCTTCTCCTGCTTCCAATTGCTCCCAGCATCAGAGTCTTTTCCAAAGAGTCAACTCTTCGCATGAGGTGGCCAAAGTACTGGAGTTTCAGCTTTAGCATCATTTCTTCCAAAGAACACCCAGGGCTGATCTGCTTCAGAAGGGGCTGGTTGGATCTCCTTGCAGTCCAAGGGACTCTCAAGAGTCTTCTCCAACACCACAGTTCAAAAGCATCAATTCTTCAGCGCTCAGCTTTCTTCACAGTCCAACTCTCGCATCCATACATGATCACTGGAAAAATCATAGCCTTGAGTAGNTTACTGAGAAAAAGATTTTCAGTTGTTTCTTATAACTGACACAAATATGAAAAAAAAATCCCTACTCTACAATAAGCTGTAATCTTGTATAGATGATTAGTAATATTGTCACTAAACATACAAACAATATAGGAGGCATATGTATACATCCAGTATTTTCTAAAAATGTGAAGGAATAATGGTTTCCATTGAAAATAGAAGGAAGATTGGGATTGACACATATATACTATTGACATTTTGTATAAAATAGATAACTAATGAGACCATACTGTACAACACAAGAAACTCTACTTAATCCTCAGTGGTGTCCTGAATGAGAAGGAAATACAAAAGAGAGAGGATATGTGGCTGATTGATTTTGCTATACAGTAGAAACTAACACAATATTGTAAAGCAACTATACTCCAATAAAATCAATTTAAAAAAAAAAGGAAAATAGAACTTAGTGCACTAGAATAATGCCAGCTATCTCATAAATCCTACATTAAGCATCTAAGTAACTTGGTTAGGAAAAAACATTGTTGAATATGGTGGTGGCAGTAGGGGTAGTCAGGAGAAGAATCCATGTGAAAAGTGAAAGCAGAGAACAGCATGCATGAGGATTGTACGGAAGTAAGTGTGAGAAGAGAACCTACTGAGACTTCTGGAGCTGAAGCAATGCTTACTGTGGGCCTTCAAATATGTGAAGATGCTGTTTCTAGAAATTTTTGAATCAGTCTTTAAGTAGTTGCCATTGCAAATAAGTGCTTTTCTTTTCTTTTCTTAATATTTATTTTTTTGAAAATTTTTTAAAATTTTACTTTACATACTGTATTGGTTTTGCCATACATTGACATGAATCTGCCACGGGTGTACATGAGTTCCCAATCCTGAACCCCCCTTCCACCTCTCTCCCCATATCATCTCTCTGGGTCATCCCAAGCATCCTGTATCCTGTATCAAACCTAGACTGGTGATTCATTTCTTACATGATAGTATACATGTTTCAATGCCATTCTCCCAAATCATCCCACCCTCTCTCTCTCCCACAGAGTGCAAAAGTCTGTTCTATACATATGTGTCTCTTTTGCTGTCTCGCATGCAGGGTTATCATTACCATCTATAAATGTCTTTGCTAGGGTTGCTGCTGCTGCTGCTCAGTCACTTCAATCGTGTCCAACTCTGTGCAACCCCATAGATGGCAGCCCACCAGGCTCCCCCTCACTGGGATTCTCCAGGCAAGAACACTGGAGTGGGTTGCCATTTCCTTCTCCAATGCATGAAAGTGAAAAGTGAAAATGAAGTCACTCAGTCGTGTCTGACTCTTAGTGACCCCACGGACCACAGCCTACCAGGCTTCTCCATACATGGGATTTTCCAGGCAAGAGTACTGGAGTAGGGTGCTATTGCCTTCTCCATTGCTAGGTTTAGCCCTAAATATTAACATTTTCATTTAAATACACTCATTCACTATTCAAATATATTCACTTAAAATATGTAGAGAAGATAATTTCACCTTGAGTAAGTATGTATGCAATTATTAATATCATCATTGAAACATTACTTACAGCAAACTCTTTTGCTTAGTTATATAGAACTTAACCTATTATATGCATGGATAAATTAATTTTAGAGGTTACTACTTTGGATATTTCTTAGGTGAATTTTTATTGACTAAATGGACAGTATTTCTTGAAGAGCATAATATTTTAGACAGAAAAAAAAAAAAGAGTATTTCTTTTTGAAAGTCCTTAAGACAACATTGGGCTTCCCTGTTGGCTCAGATGGTAAAGAATCTGCCTTCAATATGGGAGACCTAGGTTCAATCCCTGGGTTGGGAAGATCTCCTAGAGAAGGGAATGGCTATGCAGTCCAGTATTCTTGCCTGGAGAATTCCATGGACAGAGGAGCCTGTGGGCTACAGTTCATAGGGTTGCAAAAAGTGGGATAGTGTCCCAAGTGACTAACACACACACACACACAAGGCAACATTAAGAGTGAAGTGTAGGAAACAGCATGGAAAAAACTGGGTATATGGAGAAGCTGAAAGTCAGAAGTGGCCTATATGACTCTCTTAGCAGTGGTGAAAATGTAAAATTCCATAATGTTGCCTGTGAAATCCTGCAGCTTTGAGCAGGAGAGCCAGAAAACATTTGAGTAGGACTAAAGAAGAGATGGGAATTCCAGACCACCTGACCTGCCTCTTGAGAAACCTGTATGCAGGTCAGGAAGCAACAATTAGAACTGGACATGAGACAACAGACTGGTTCCAAACAGGAAAAGGAGTACGTCAAGGCTGTATATTGTCACCCTACTCATTTAACTTCTATGCAGAATACATCATGAGAAACGATGGGCTGGAAGAAGCACAAGCTGGAATCCAGATTTCCTGGAGAAATATCAACAACCTCAGATATGCAGATGACACCACCCTTATGGCAGAAAGTGAAGAGGAATTAAAAAACCTCTTGGATGAAAGTGAAAGAGGAGAGTGAAAAAGTTGGCTTAAAGCTCAACATTCAGAAAACGAAGATCATGGCATCTGGTCCCATCACTTCATGGGAAATAGATGGGCAAACAGTGGAAACTGTGTCAGACTTTATTTTTGGGGGCTCCAAAATCACTGCAGATGGTGATTGCAGCCATGAAATTAAAAGATGCTTACTCCTTGGAAGGAAAGTTATGACCAATCGAGATAATATATTGAAAAGCAGAGATATTACTTTGCCAACAAAGGTCCATCTAGTCAAGGCTATGGTTTTTCCAGTGGTCGTGTATGAATGTGAGAGTTGGGCTGTGAAGAAAGCTGAGCACCGAAGAATTGATGCTTTTGAACTGTGGTGTTGGAGAAGACTCTTGAGAGTCCCTTGGGCTGCAAGGAGATCCAATCAGTCCATCCTAAAGGAGATCAGTTCTGGATGTTCATTGGAAGGACTGATGCTGAACCTGAAACTCCAGTACATTGGCCATCTCATGCAAAGAGTTAACTCATTGGAAAAGACCCCGATGCTGGGAGGGATTGGGGGCAGGAGGAGAAGGGGACAATAGAGAATGAGATGGCTGGATGGCATCATCTACTCAATGGACATGAGTCTGAGTGAACTCTGGGAATTGGTGATGGACAGGGAAGCCTGGAGTGCTGCAAATCATGGGGTTGCAAAGAGTCAAACACGAATGAGTTATTGAAATGAACTGAAATGAACTGAGGGAAAAATTAGAGGTAACAAGACAGATGAAATGACCAGGGCAGGCAATGAGTGGAAGTAGTTACACTCTGTGTCTATACTGGCTAAGTAAGAATTCTGTGTGAATAGTTGTCACTGAACCCCTTTTTTCTTTCTCATTGCTTACTTCATAGTTACACCCATAGTAACCTGTCTTGGTGATGAATAGCAATTGACTTCTACTCAATACTTTGTAATGACTTATATGAGAATAGAATCTCAAAAATGAGTGGATATAGGTCTGTATATGACTGATTCACTTTGCTGTGCAGCAGAAGCTAACACAGCATTGTAAATCAACTATAGCCCAATAAAATTAATTTTATAATATGTTCTATTTCATGCACCAAAGTTATTACAGTATTATTGACTATACTCCTGTGTTATACATTGCATCCCTGTGACTTATTTATTTATAATTGATATTAAATAGTTTTACCTCTTAATCCCTTTTACTCATTTCATCCATCTTTCATCCCATTCCTCTTTGGAAATCACTACTTTGTTTCTTGTATCTGTGAGTCTGTTTTCTATTTTGTTATATTTATTTTTTTGTTGTTAGATTCCACACACAGGTGAAAACATACTTTATTTATCTTTCTGTGTCTGACTTATTTCACTTAGCTCAATACACTCTAGGTTCATTATGTTGCAAATGGCAAGATTTCATTCTCTTTATGTCTGAGTAATATTCGGTTGTATGTATATATCACATCATCTTCATCTATTCATCAATGGATGCTTAGATTGCTTTCATATCTTGGCTATTATAAGCAATGCTGAAATGAGCATAAGGGTGTAGTACTTGTTGAATTATTGTTTTGTTGCCTTTGGATAAATAGCCAGGAGTGAAATTGCTGGATTGTATAGTAGTTCTATTTTTAATATTTTGAGGAACATCCATAATATTTTCCATAGTGGCTGATCCAATGTACATTCCAGTAGCAGTGCATGAGAGTTACCTTTCCCCTACATTCTCACTAATACTTTTTGTTTGTTGTCTCTTTGAGGATAGTCATTCTCACAGGTGTAAGATGAGATCTCACTGGATTTTAATTAGGGAGAAAGTCCCAAGTAAGAATTTTTTGCAGACCATTTTTGTTTGTTTGTTTGTTATTCCATGACATTCAGTCATCTCTTAGATCATCTGCAGATAAGGAATTGTGGAGGAAGTCAGTGATTATGACTAAAAAGTGAAAACTCTATTTTCAGGAAACAGCATCAAAGACAATTTTAAAAGTGTGATTTTTAAATTTTGTTCCTTGGTCTAAGATTTTGGAGTGACCATTGGATATTTACATCCAAAAATTATTCTTAAGGGCTCTTAGGAGACAACTCTGCCATATACTGTCCTCTGTAGTTTATTTAATCGTTCCCCTCTCAACATCACAGGATGAAATTTAAAAAAAAAAGACATATATGAGAGGTGAAAATATGAAAGTGAAAGTGTCAGCTGCCCAATGTTGTGTCCGACTCTTTGACACTCCATGGACTGTAGCCCACCAGGCTCCTCTGTCCATGGGATTTCCCGGGCAAGCATACTGGAATGGGTAACCGATCTCTTCTCCAGGAGATCTTCCTGACCTAGGGGTTGGTTCCTGCATCACAGGCAGATTCTTTACCTTTTGAGCCACACAGAGAAGCCCACATCTCATTATCTGTTGCTGTTCAGAACAGCAATATTTAGGAGCATTTGAAAAGAATGTTAGAAATTGAGAATCTATAATACATAGGATTAGCCTATATAGTTTAATACCTACAGCCCAAAAGTATATTGAAATGTTCAGGAAAGAGCTGTTTTATTTAAATTCTTGCTAAGGATCATTTCCCCAAATCAAAGATTGCTTGAACTTGTAAAATGATGATAAATTTTATCTTCTGTGCAACTTTATTTTTTAATTAATTTATTTATTTTAATTGGAGGTTGAGGTTAATTACTTTACAATATTGTAGTGGTTTTTGCCAGACATTGACAAGAATCAGCCATGGGTGTACATGTGCTCCCCATCCTGAACCCCACTCCCACCACCCTCCCCATTCCATCCCTCAGGGTTGTCCCAGGGTAGTGGCTTTGAGTGCCCTCTTTCTTGCATCTAACTTGGACTGGTGATTTATTTCACATATGAAAATATACATGTTTCAATGCTATTCTCTCAGATCATCCCATCCTTGACTTCCCCTACAGAGTCCAAAAGTCTGTTCTTTACATCTATCTCTCTTTTGCTGTCTTGCATATAGAGTCCTTGTTACCATCTTTCTAAATTCCATATATATGTGTTAATATACTGTATTAGTGTTTTTCTTTCTGACTTACTTCACACTATATGATGGGCAACTTTATTTATATAGTAGATAAATAAATTAAGAATTTGTAAATTTAGATTCTCTTCAAATATGATGAAGTTAACACTAAGCTATGATTAAATGGTTATCACAGTACAGATATGCTACTTTTTAGATATTTAGACNGTATTAGTGTTTTTCTTTCTGACTTACTTCACACTATATGATGGGCAACTTTATTTATATAGTAGATAAATAAATTAAGAATTTGTAAATTTAGATTCTCTTCAAATATGATGAAGTTAACACTAAGCTATGATTAAATGGTTATCACAGTACAGATATGCTACTTTTTAGATATTTAGACATATTTATTTTAAACATTTGACTATTAGTAACTTTTAGCCATAAAATACTTTATTTCAGAATAATTGGTATCCTAAGCACACATAAGTTTCATTTTCCTTTTTTTATCTGCTGTTTCTCTTTTCCTGTCCCTTATGGACATAAATGGAGAAGGCAACGGCAACCCATTCCAGTACTCTTGCCTGGAAAATCCCATGGACGGGGGAGCCTGATAGGCTGCAGGAGTCAGACATGACTGAGCGACTTCACTTTCACTTTTCACTTTCATGCACTGGAGAAAGAAATGACAACCCACTCCAGTATTCTTGCATGGAGGATCCCAGGGATGGGGGAGCTTGGTGGGCTGCCATCTATGGGGTCGCACAGAGTCAGACACGACTGGAGTGACTTAGCAGCAGCAGCAGCATGGACAGAAACACAAAACATGAGTTGATCTATGTTTAAAAGCTTAAAGTAATACCTAAATAGGTGCTAATAAGTAGATCTTGGAAGAAAAGTTATGATCAACCTAGATAGTATATTCAAAACCAGAGACATTACTTTGCCACCTAAGGTCCATCTAGTCAAGGCTATGGTTTTTCCAATGGTCATGTGTGGATGTGAGAGTTGGACTGTGAAGAAGGCTGAGTGCTGAAGAATTGATGCTTTTGAACTGTGGTGTTGGAGAAGACTCTTGAGAGTCCCTTGGACTGCAAGGAAATCCAACCAGTGCATTCTGAAGGAGATCAGCCCTGGGATTTCTTTGGAAGGAATGATGCTAAAGCTGAAGCTCCAGTACTTTGGCCACCTTATGAGAAGAGGTGACTCATTGGGAAAGACTCTGATGCTGGGAGGGATTGGGGGCAGGAGAAGGGGACGACCAAGGATGAGATGGCTGGATGGCATCACGAACTCGATGGATGTGAGTCTGAGTGAACTCCGGGAGTTGGTGATGCACAGGGAGGCCTGGTGTGCTGTGATTCATGGGGTTGCAAAGAGTTGGACACGACTGAGTGACTGAACTGAACTGAACTGAAGTAGATCTTGCTTTATAAACAAGAAAGTTTTTATTTTAACTCAACCTGAATATTTCAGACTGTTTAATTGTTCACTAGGCTAGATCTCCATTCTCTAGTTGATCTGACATTTCAGGTGATCCCCTCAAGGGAAGCATGTTCTCCAGAAGAGGCAGGCTTATGTAAGCACATGCAATATGAGATGTATAAATCCAGCTTAGAAGCTCACGTGTGAATGCCATTCATCTGAGTTAAACAGTTTAATGCTATAAAAATGTTTACTGTCTGAATGCTAAACCAGACACTCTTGAGTCAATTGAAATGTCATCTATAAGCACAATTTGAAGCCACATGGTATAACAAGTCTACATAAAACTGAATCGAGTTTCAGGGTGAAAGAAAGAAAGTGAAGCTGCTTAGTCGTGTACAACTCCTTGAGACCCATGGACTCTATTAGTCCAGGGAATTCTTTATACAGTCCATGGAATTCTCCAGGCCACAATACTGGAGTAAGTAGCGTTTCCCTTCTCCAGGGGATCTTCCCAACCCAGGAATCAAACCCAGGCCTCCCACACTGCAGGCAGATTCTTAACCAGCTGAGCCACAAGGAAAGCCCAAGAATACTGGAGTGGGTAGCCTATCCCTTCTCCAGTGGATCTTCCCAACCCAGGAATCAAACCAGGGTCTCCTGCGTTGCAGGCAGATTATTTACCAACTAGAGGAGTCTAACTAACAAAACTGTTTATTTTTTAGTAAGCAATGAATATATTTGTTTAAAGGTAGCATTTAAGTTTATTCCACTGTTTACTTAATAAAGTTCTAAATATTTTTACAGCATAGTCTATGTCTTTCAAAGTAGTCAACTAAATCAAGACAACTGCTTCTGCTGCTAAGTCACTTCAATCATGTCTGCCTCTTTGCGACTCTGTGGACTGTAGCCCACCAGGTTCCTCAGTCCATGGGATTCTCCAGGCAAGAAAACTGGAGTGGGTTGCCATGACCTCTCCCAGGGTATCTTTCCAAACCAGGAATTGAACCCACATCTCTGCATTGGCAGGCTTCTCATGTTTTTTGCATTAGCAGTTGGGTTCTTTACCACTAATGTCACCTGGGAAGCAATATAATGCAGACATTGATTTAAATAAATTTTAAAACTTAAGAATGATTTATTTGTATCAATATATGCTCAAACTTGGCAGTTTAATATATTCAAATATTTAGCTAATTCAGTTATCATTCAGTCAAACAGACTAATTATTGCCAGACACAAACTTACTCATAAGTAAACTTTTAAACATGTATTGTATAAAATTGAAATTCATCAATGAATTCTGTGACACTAAATTTTCCCAGAGTTCCCATATGAATTTCTAAACCCTAAACTGATGGGTAAAAGTGTTATACCATGTTTGTGACAATTAGCAATATAAAACAGAGAATAGGTGTTACAGGCTTGATTACAAGAGCTTAGCCATAAAGGTTATGGAAACAAGAAGTATGTGACTGCCTTATAGCATACACATGTCTGATATTCTCAGCAGGGTTTATGCCTTGGTAAAACACCATTTAAAAGTATTATAGCAGAATAACAGAAGAGTGAGTGGAATCATAATCTATATGTTAGGAAAAAAATAGCTACCTCATTTCATTGCATTGTTTTACTGTGGTGCTTATCATAGAAAAAAAATTGAATTTTCACTGGTTTCATGTCCATTCTTCCCTGAAACAAAGATTCTGTATTATTTAATGGATTTTTATTACACTGGGCAAACAAGCAAAGAATAATCTAGAATAGTATCAAATGTGATCACATATCAAGTCCTTAGTAAATGGTAGCCATGAGTAATATCGTAATGCAGTTTTCTTTAGCATAAGTTATCACGGGAAAAGGCAGCTTAGAAACAGCAAGAAAGGATAAAAATTAAGAACTAGAAAAATGTATGTGTGCTGCTCTGCGATACAGGGTACAGGAAAGAGCTGAATTTATTTTCCATTATCTCAGCCTTTCCTGACAAAACCATCTAACGTGAAAAGGAGAAATAGAGGGAGGAATGTATGATTCATTGTATTATTCTCTTCACCCAGGAACAGTCGAAGCGAATATAGCGAATTTAGTCTCATAAGTTTGAATAGTGTACTGGTAGACTTTCTTTTCCTCTGTGTGATAAATATTTTCTGCAAGTACTAGAATTTGAATAATTCCATTAGAAAGAAACATTGAAGATAGACCATATAAATTAATACTATTATTATTCCTGTATTTATGCTGATAGTGTTGTCATTTATTGTTTTTTTTTTTTTTTTTCTTTTTTGGCCCTTGACTATATTCGTAGATGATTTCTTTCTTTTTGACAAGAGGCCAAGGACAATTCGTTGCCACCATTTCTTTTGGATCAGTTACCATTAGTGAACTATAAATATAGTGAAATAAGTTACTATTACCCTGAGGCAGGAAAGATTTTATGACTCAGACTCCTTTTTTCTGCCCTTCGTCCTATCTCACCTGAGTGGAACGGAATGCCTCAGTACATTTTGTGACAACTTATATAGCTTGATGGGTTAGTTTGCTCACTGAGTACTACAGTTGCAATAATTCATACTTCATATTGTCCTACAAACGTCCTGGCCCTGGGCTCTACTACACATAACACTTTTTCACATGAACTTCCAAGGCCAAATCTATCTTCAGGCATTCAAAAGCAATCCCGACCAAAAATGATTAAACAAATATACATTTGGGATAAGAGGGTACCCAGGAGGCTACCTTTTCAGAGAAAAACATTGTCTTAACTGTGATTACAGTCAGGTTGCAAGTTGTTACCCAATCAGTGCCAGCTGTCACATTGAAAAGATTTTATTTTGGTCCTGGATCATTTCCATTCAAATAAATAAATCAGCAAACACAGTTTGGTGATTCTATTTTTTTTTTTTTTAAGTGAGCATGCCATAATAGTACGAAGGTTGCTTAGCAACGATAGAATAGTGAGATAGCAGGATTGAAAAGCCCAGTAGAATAAGCAGTTATATTTACAGTCTTAACAGTGAGAAGAATCGTGCTGGTTTGGTCAGCCTATAGACCTATGAAATTTATAGCATTCATTGTTAAGATTGTGGACAAGTTTTACAACAGTATCCTTAGTCATCATGTCCAGCTGTATTATAGCTGAGGAATACCATCTGCTGACTTCCTCCATAGTCATTCATTATATTACCTCTCAGGCTTTTTAAAGATTTCAATGAGCAGTTTAATGTTAGATAGTGCATAAAAAAGATTCAAGTAGATTTCCCGTATCCTTTTCAAACAGTTACCATTTTATGACCATTTGCAGAATTTGGTTTGTATTTTTTTGTTTTTGTTGTTTGTTTCCTTCTCAGTCGATTTAAGTGGAAAACAACGCATATCTTTTCACAGATACGGTTGAAGTTTGTGTTTATATAAAATCAAGAAATAAAATATCCCAGCTCAGTTGAAGTAACAACTGTTAAATTAAGTATGAAAATAATTTAATAGATAATATCTTTAATTTATTTTTGATCAGAAAATGATCCCTTATTTACATTAAAGAATACACATTTGGGGCTTTATAAGAACAGAATCTAAATGCTCAGTTGGATTGTGGGTAGCTAATAAATTCACTCATTCTTTAAATAATTATTGTATGCTGTTATATACTGAACTGGATACTAGGGGAAGAAAAATAAATTAGACCTTTGCTATCCAGAAACTCACAACATATTTAGAGTTCTATTTAGAGTTTTAATATATTAAAGGGATGCTAATGTAGAAGTACACCTAAGAGTTTGAAAACACAGAGAAATAATAGCCTTTGGAGACATCTGGATAGACCTCACGGAGCAGCTGCCGTTTGTTTTCACAGGAAGTGAAAGAGGAAAGAATCTGTCATTGAGTGTGTTTGGATAGACAGTGTGGAGGTTTACTCAGAAACAGGCATTTTTAGGGATAGCCAGTGTGACCTCTAAAGAGTAGACACATTCCAGCTAGTCTTGTAAAGAAATTCATTCTGAAAAAAATTAAATGAAATGAAATAATCAATATCAATAATAGGTCTAAAGGGCTTGATTTTCCCCAAAGCTTTTATACAACTAGTAGGCTTTCCTGACAACCTTTTTTTATCCCTCACTAACATCATCAAATACTCCAAACACACAAAATGATTCATACAATATGCAGTTTCTGAAATTTCATTAGCAAAACTGCAGCTCTCCAATAGAGTATTCCTAAAATCTGTCAATATCTGTATCCCACATTTCTACCTTTTATGTTTATTGTGAGTAGTTCAAGAAGTATGTAGTGAACACCATGTTAGACTATGGGAAGATCTGGAAATTTTATTAATGTCATCCATATTCCATAAAGTGATGCCAGAAAGCAATGTGTTTAATTTTTTGGATGTCAGCTATGTTTCACCAGGAAATGATAGCACAACCAAACTGGAGAAAGCTGAAGTGAATATAATAAAGGGCTATTACAAAATTGAACATTTTTTAGGGAAATACCTGAATAGTTTGGTTCCTTGGGATTGGAATAGAATGTCTGCCAACCCTCTCTGAAGTGGAGAGGTGAGAGGGCCTAATAAGAATGCCTAGAGAGAAGTCCCTGTCAGAAGGCGCTCTGTTACCACTGGCCTACAGTGACCACAGTGAGAGCACTCAGGAAGTAAACTCCAGTCATACTTCCTCCTTCCTTCCCTTCTTCTGCCAACCAAAGACTAGAGTGTAAAGGAATCAGGAATGTGGACCAGGGACAGCAGCCATCCAGGGCACAGAACAATGAAGGGAGAGTTGATTACATTCCCAGGGACAGATGGGAGATGTTAAGCAGAGTTTGTTTGTTTAATCAGTTTAGTTTCTATTAACTCAAATTATTGTTGCAACACTAAAATGGTAATCGAAGACCATTGGAGGGGANCTCTGCATTGGCAGGCTTCTCATGTTTTTTGCATTAGCAGTTGGGTTCTTTACCACTAATGTCACCTGGGAAGCAATATAATGCAGACATTGATTTAAATAAATTTTAAAACTTAAGAATGATTTATTTGTATCAATATATGCTCAAACTTGGCAGTTTAATATATTCAAATATTTAGCTAATTCAGTTATCATTCAGTCAAACAGACTAATTATTGCCAGACACAAACTTACTCATAAGTAAACTTTTAAACATGTATTGTATAAAATTGAAATTCATCAATGAATTCTGTGACACTAAATTTTCCCAGAGTTCCCATATGAATTTCTAAACCCTAAACTGATGGGTAAAAGTGTTATACCATGTTTGTGACAATTAGCAATATAAAACAGAGAATAGGTGTTACAGGCTTGATTACAAGAGCTTAGCCATAAAGGTTATGGAAACAAGAAGTATGTGACTGCCTTATAGCATACACATGTCTGATATTCTCAGCAGGGTTTATGCCTTGGTAAAACACCATTTAAAAGTATTATAGCAGAATAACAGAAGAGTGAGTGGAATCATAATCTATATGTTAGGAAAAAAATAGCTACCTCATTTCATTGCATTGTTTTACTGTGGTGCTTATCATAGAAAAAAAATTGAATTTTCACTGGTTTCATGTCCATTCTTCCCTGAAACAAAGATTCTGTATTATTTAATGGATTTTTATTACACTGGGCAAACAAGCAAAGAATAATCTAGAATAGTATCAAATGTGATCACATATCAAGTCCTTAGTAAATGGTAGCCATGAGTAATATCGTAATGCAGTTTTCTTTAGCATAAGTTATCACGGGAAAAGGCAGCTTAGAAACAGCAAGAAAGGATAAAAATTAAGAACTAGAAAAATGTATGTGTGCTGCTCTGCGATACAGGGTACAGGAAAGAGCTGAATTTATTTTCCATTATCTCAGCCTTTCCTGACAAAACCATCTAACGTGAAAAGGAGAAATAGAGGGAGGAATGTATGATTCATTGTATTATTCTCTTCACCCAGGAACAGTCGAAGCGAATATAGCGAATTTAGTCTCATAAGTTTGAATAGTGTACTGGTAGACTTTCTTTTCCTCTGTGTGATAAATATTTTCTGCAAGTACTAGAATTTGAATAATTCCATTAGAAAGAAACATTGAAGATAGACCATATAAATTAATACTATTATTATTCCTGTATTTATGCTGATAGTGTTGTCATTTATTGTTTTTTTTTTTTTTTTTCTTTTTTGGCCCTTGACTATATTCGTAGATGATTTCTTTCTTTTTGACAAGAGGCCAAGGACAATTCGTTGCCACCATTTCTTTTGGATCAGTTACCATTAGTGAACTATAAATATAGTGAAATAAGTTACTATTACCCTGAGGCAGGAAAGATTTTATGACTCAGACTCCTTTTTTCTGCCCTTCGTCCTATCTCACCTGAGTGGAACGGAATGCCTCAGTACATTTTGTGACAACTTATATAGCTTGATGGGTTAGTTTGCTCACTGAGTACTACAGTTGCAATAATTCATACTTCATATTGTCCTACAAACGTCCTGGCCCTGGGCTCTACTACACATAACACTTTTTCACATGAACTTCCAAGGCCAAATCTATCTTCAGGCATTCAAAAGCAATCCCGACCAAAAATGATTAAACAAATATACATTTGGGATAAGAGGGTACCCAGGAGGCTACCTTTTCAGAGAAAAACATTGTCTTAACTGTGATTACAGTCAGGTTGCAAGTTGTTACCCAATCAGTGCCAGCTGTCACATTGAAAAGATTTTATTTTGGTCCTGGATCATTTCCATTCAAATAAATAAATCAGCAAACACAGTTTGGTGATTCTATTTTTTTTTTTTTTAAGTGAGCATGCCATAATAGTACGAAGGTTGCTTAGCAACGATAGAATAGTGAGATAGCAGGATTGAAAAGCCCAGTAGAATAAGCAGTTAAATTTACAGTCTTAACAGTGAGAAGAATCGTGCTGGTTTGGTCAGCCTATAGACCTATGAAATTTATAGCATTCATTGTTAAGATTGTGGACAAGTTTTACAACAGTATCCTTAGTCATCATGTCCAGCTGTATTATAGCTGAGGAATACCATCTGCTGACTTCCTCCATAGTCATTCATTATATTACCTCTCAGGCTTTTTAAAGATTTCAATGAGCAGTTTAATGTTAGATAGTGCATAAAAAAGATTCAAGTAGATTTCCCGTATCCTTTTCAAACAGTTACCATTTTATGACCATTTGCAGAATTTGGTTTGTATTTTTTTGTTTTTGTTGTTTGTTTCCTTCTCAGTCGATTTAAGTGGAAAACAACGCATATCTTTTCACAGATACGGTTGAAGTTTGTGTTTATATAAAATCAAGAAATAAAATATCCCAGCTCAGTTGAAGTAACAACTGTTAAATTAAGTATGAAAATAATTTAATAGATAATATCTTTAATTTATTTTTGATCAGAAAATGATCCCTTATTTACATTAAAGAATACACATTTGGGGCTTTATAAGAACAGAATCTAAATGCTCAGTTGGATTGTGGGTAGCTAATAAATTCACTCATTCTTTAAATAATTATTGTATGCTGTTATATACTGAACTGGATACTAGGGGAAGAAAAATAAATTAGACCTTTGCTATCCAGAAACTCACAACATATTTAGAGTACTATTTAGAGTTTTAATATATTAAAGGGATGCTAATGTAGAAGTACACCTAAGAGTTTGAAAACACAGAGAAATAATAGCCTTTGGAGACATCCGGATAGACCTCACGGAGCAGCTGCCGTTTGTTTTCACAGGAAGTGAAAGAGGAAAGAATCTGTCATTGAGTGTGTTTGGATAGACAGTGTGGAGGTTTACTCAGAAACAGGCATTTTTAGGGATAGCCAGTGTGACCTCTAAAGAGTAGACACATTCCAGCTAGTCTTGTAAAGAAATTCATTCTGAAAAAAATTAAATGAAATGAAATAATCAATATCAATAATAGGTCTAAAGGGCTTGATTTTCCCCAAAGCTTTTATACAACTAGTAGGCTTTCCTGACAACCTTTTTTTATCCCTCACTAACATCATCAAATACTCCAAACACACAAAATGATTCATACAATATGCAGTTTCTGAAATTTCATTAGCAAAACTGCAGCTCTCCAATAGAGTATTCCTAAAATCTGTCAATATCTGTATCCCACATTTCTACCTTTTATGTTTATTGTGAGTAGTTCAAGAAGTATGTAGTGAACACCATGTTAGACTATGGGAAGATCTGGAAATTTTATTAATGTCATCCATATTCCATAAAGTGATGCCAGAAAGCAATGTGTTTAATTTTTTGGATGTCAGCTATGTTTCACCAGGAAATGATAGCACAACCAAACTGGAGAAAGCTGAAGTGAATATAATAAAGGGCTATTACAAAATTGAACATTTTTTAGGGAAATACCTGAATAGTTTGGTTCCTTGGGATTGGAATAGAATGTCTGCCAACCCTCTCTGAAGTGGAGAGGTGAGAGGGCCTAATAAGAATGCCTAGAGAGAAGTCCCTGTCAGAAGGCGCTCTGTTACCACTGGCCTACAGTGACCACAGTGAGAGCACTCAGGAAGTAAACTCCAGTCATACTTCCTCCTTCCTTCCCTTCTTCTGCCAACCAAAGACTAGAGTGTAAAGGAATCAGGAATGTGGACCAGGGACAGCAGCCATCCAGGGCACAGAACAATGAAGGGAGAGTTGATTACATTCCCAGGGACAGATGGGAGATGTTAAGCAGAGTTTGTTTGTTTAATCAGTTTAGTTTCTATTAACTCAAATTATCGTTGCAACACTAAAATGGTAATCGAAGACCATTGGAGGGGAGGGAAGACATAACTAATGACATGCTTCTCTACTGACTCCTGGAGAGCTGGACCTGAAATACTGCACCATTAAAAAACCAACCAGCCAAACAAAAACCCACAAAAACTAAGGGTGTGTGAAGTAGGAAATAAGACAACAGACACTGGTGTGGTGATTAACTGCCCTGATGGTTTTGGATTTGGCTTTGGATTTTATGCTATAAGATCCTAGCCTGCCATCAGTTCAGTTCAGTTCAGTCTCTCAGACTCTTTGTGACCCCATGGACTGCAGCACGCCAGGTCTCCCTGTCCACTACTGACTCCCGGAGCTTGCTCAAACTCAATGAGTTGGTGATGCCATCCAACCATCTCATCCTCTGTCATCCCCTTCTCCTCCTGCCTTCAATCTTTCCCAGCATCTTTTCCAATAAGTCAGTTCTTCACATCAGGTGGCCAAAGTACTGGAGCATCAGCTTCAGCATTAATCCTTCCAATGAATATTCAGGACTAATTTCCTTTAGTATGGAATGGTTTGATCTCCTTGCAGTCCAAGGACTCTCAAGAGTCTCTTCCAACAACACAGTTCAAAATAGACCTCCAATTTTTACATTTCTATAGTTATAGGTTTAAATCAAAATAGAAATCATTTATAACTCTAGACACTAAAGGAATTACCATTCTTACATAAATAGGGATCAAGAAATTGCTGGTAGTATTTTTCAAATTTTGTTTTTTGCTAAGACATATATATAGATTTTATCACTCTTCATTCATACTTACTAGAATTGTCTAATACCTATTATTTAGCCTCTTTTCCAGTCTGTTTAATTTTTCCTATGTAATAAGTGACTAAATCTCTTTCATACTGACATTGCCAAGGTTATTGTATGCATTAATTTCCTAATATTGTCCTGGTATAAAATGGCAACCCACTCCAGTATTCTTGCTTGGAAATCTCATAGAGAGAGGAGCCTGGCAGACTACAGCTCATAGAGTGGCCAGGAGTCAGACAGGACTGAGAACTAAATGTGATGACTGCAAATATAATATAGCACATCTTGCACTATGTACATCATTATCACTTTGTATTGAACTATGGTACTTGTTATTCCACTAGCATGACTTACAATCACTTCTCTCCAAGACCTTTTTGCAATCTTAAATTCAAAATTTCACTGTTTTTAGTGAGGATTTCATTCAGTGTAATCTACCCTCATGAAACTCTTGTGTACATTCTTTAGAAGAATAGATGGTTATTTCAAAGAAACAAAATAGTGAATAAATCTGTCGTTTTGACAGTTTGGTGAAACAGATCTGATTCAGTGGTTTAAATGTTCAGTAATTTTACAGTCATTGATGCATAGAACGTGATACCAAAACAATGGGAACTTGGAAGGCACATTGGGATAGGGAACACATCTGAGGAGAACCCCACCTGCAGATAATATAGTCGGGTGGGTAATATACAGTGTCAGTTGACAGTTTCTGTCCAGGCAAGAGATTCCTTTCAGCAAGTACTCAGGAAAGGGAGGTGGAGATCTCCGGAAGCTAGGTAAGCAGCCACGACTGAGAATATTTAAGCATGAATAAAAGAGAGCAAGGGACCGAAGTTGTAGGGTAAGACTTTGGGGGAAATGGATGAAGACTTAACAGGAAGAAAGGAAGGTCCTGAGCTCAGAATACTGTTCACTGAGAAGATGCCTAAGAAAAGGGATCTAAGCTGTGAAAATATGGTTGGAAAAATAGAATCTTTGGAAGATTCTATTAAACTTTCATGTGACTATCTGCCAATTCTGTCAACACTCCAGTATTTATTTATAAGTCCCATCTCTAGTCACACTCCTTCTATAAAAATGTCTCTACTACATTTTGATACTTTTGGTTGCTGGTCTCTCAAGTGCTTTTCTTATTAAATATATTTTTTATTTTCTCTTACAATGTTATGTATTACTTATACATTTCCCCATGATAAGATGCATTTTTCAACCAAAATGCCAGCTGTTTAAAGTCAGGGTCCCTGTCTTTGGTATTTCCAGTATAATACACATTCTGATGTTTAGAATAGCATTAGACTCATACAGTAAAGATTCCATGAAAATTTTTAAAATTACATAAATATGGTAATATTTGACATTTATCATTGAAAAACTAATTATTGTTTTTTAAAATTGTTAGGTTAGATATCATATTATGTATTTCTTTAATGCTAATCTATTTCCTACTTCTTGATGCCATGTGCCTCTGCCCCAATTAAGCTGGTGTCTTCCTATCAGGAGTTTCTTTGGGATTCTTTACAGTGACATACAGCAATGGGTACATGGGCACATATATAGCATTATACAAATATTTGTTTTGAAAAAATTTTTTATTTTTTATGTGTTATTATTATTATTTTTACTTTACAATATTGTATTGGTTTTGCCACACATCAATATGAATCCACCACGAGTGTACACGTGTTCCCAATCCCGAACTCCCCTCCCATCTCCCCCCCAACACCATCCCTCCAGGTCATCCCAGTGCACCAGCCCCAAGCATCCTGCACCTTGCATCGAACCTAGACTGGCTATTTGTTTCTTATATGATATTATACATGTTTCAATTTATTTTTAAAAATGTGTTTAAGTGCCTTGAAAGAGTCACCATTTGGGGAGCCATTTCACCTATATACACAATCCAGCTTGGAAAGTTAGATTTAGTTATTTGAGTTTCTTGCTTGAGTATTTTACATGATCCAATAAAGTTCTGAAGCAGGATCACTGGGCACTGAAGCTATATTCTGAGTGACTTAGCTCTACCAAGCTGAACATATGAAAAATCAAATAGAAAAGATTCCTGTAAGATAGAAGGGCTGTCGGAAAGCTACTGACATGGCAAAGTAAAGAAAGGCAACTCTAAGCAATTGAGCAGAATAAAATCATGAAGTTGGCCACTCCCTGTTTCTGGGTGACATTGTGATTTATTTCTTGGAAGTGACAGAAACAGGTAGATCATGGGGCCCTCCAAACAAATATATCATCAAGTCAAAGAGTCAGAAAAAGAGTCCTAAACAATAGAAAAGCAGGCCACACATGGGGTATTTTCACTTCACTCCTGTATCATGAAAGCTCTTTACCACCAACAGTAATTTTGTAAATCTGATAGCAAAGATCAGAAATATGAAGTGGGAAGTTCCTGATGCGTTATTCTAAAAGAAGGAGTTTAGGAAGAAATCATGGATTTCCAGGTGGCTCAGTTCAGTTCAGTTCAGTCACTCAGTCACGTCCGATTCTTTATGACCCATTGACTGCAGCATGCCAGGCCTCCCTGTCCATCACCAACTCTTGGAGTCTACTCAAACAGATGTCCATTGAGTCAGTGATGACATCCAACCATCTCATCTTCTGTCATCCCCTTCTCCTCCTGCCTTCAATCTTTCCCAACATCAAGGTCTTTTCAAATGAGTCAGTTCTTCACATTAGGTGGCCACAGTATTGGAGTTTCAGCTTCCGCATCATTCCTTCCAGGTGGCTCGGTAGCAAAGAATTTGCCTGCCAGTTGCTGGAGATGTGGGTTTGATCCCTGCCTCAGGAAGATCACCTAAAGAAGAAAATGGCAACCCACTCCAGTATTCTTGCCTGCCTAATCCCATGGACAGAGGAGCCTGGCGGGCTACAGTCATGAGGTCACAAAGAGTCAGGACACGGCTGAGCGAGCATGCACAGGAAGAAATCAGCTGGCTCTGGAAATGAATCTGAGTATTCATGTTTCTTAGTTTGAATCCTATATCTAAGTAAATGAAAATGGTGTCTATTCCCTCATATGTGTTTTTTTTTATTAAACTCTTATTTTTAAATAATCACTGATTAACATGCAGCAGTTAGAAATAGTGAAAAAATCCCCTTACTCTTTACCCAGTTTCCTCCAGTGATATCACCTTGCAGAGCTGTAGGATAGTATCAGAGTCAGGATATTGACATCGATAAAGTCACGACAGAGAACACTTCTGTCACCACAGGAGTCCTTTAGTTGTCTTCTTATAGCCAGATCCATTTCCCTTCTGCTCCTCCCCTCACCTTAATCCCTGATAACCACTACTCTGTTTGCTATTTTCATAATTTTACCTTTTCATTAATGTTATGTAATTATAAGAACGGAGTATATATGTAATTTTCACTCGGCATAATCACCTAGAGATTCATTTAGAGGTGGTTACATTGATAAATTATTTTATGATATCAGTGTGCCATAATTTATTTAAACATTCACTTATTGAAATGCATCTGGGTTGCTTCAGATTTTGAACCATTATGAATACACTATCAACATTCATGTACAGTTTTGTGTCTTCATTTTAAGCCTCATTTCTCTGTGATAAATCCTCAGGAGTGAAATTGCTGGGTCAGATGGTAGTTGAATGTTTAGTTTTATTAAGACACTACCAAAAGATTTTCCAGAGTGGCTGTACCATCTTACATTTTCAGTAGAAAAGTATTTGTAATGTATTTCCTCCACGTTCTTATCAGTGTTTAAAGTTATCTTTATTTTTTTACTTTGGCCATTCTGCCTGGTGTATAGTGATGTTTTAGGAAAGGATTTTGAACATTTTTTCCTATGTTTATTTGCACTGTGTATCTGTCTTCTTTGGTGAACTGTCTGTCTGTATCTTTGTATCTATTCTCTAACTGGATTATTGTTTTCTTGTTTTATTCTCTTTTTTAACACTGAGTTTTGAGAGTTCTTTATCTTTCTAGATGCTGGTTGTAATTTGATGTTTTCTCTCACTGTAGCTCGTATCTTTATCTTCTTAACACAGTCTCACAGAGTAAAATCTACTTATTTTGGTGAAGTATATAGTCTACCAATATCTCCTTTTATAGATTGTAGTTTTGACATCAAACTCTTTGCCTCACCATAGTTCTTGAAGATAATATGTTTTTCTCTAAGATTTTTGCTTGTTTGTTTTGTCTATGAATGTCCAATGGCCCAATTGCTCTGGTAGCCTTATTTATAAGATTCCATTGAATTTTATATGAACTTTGTCCAAAATCACTTGGGCCTGTTTCTATGGGTAGATTCATGGGTTGTGGGTCTGATATCCACTAATCCATGTGTCTTATCTATCAATTAATTTCTTTTCTTTCATTGTATTAGACATTTGTCAATTTTATTTGCATTTTTGAAAAATCAGCATTTTGTCCTAGTGATTTTTCTCTACTATTCTGTTTTCAATTTCATTCATTTCTATTCTATATTATTTCCTTCCTTCCACTTGTTTGGGGTTATTCTTTTTCTAAATTCTTGAAGCTGGAGGTGAAATTATTCATTTCAGATTTTATTTTTTCTAATGAGTGCATTGAGTGCTGTGAATTTCCTCTTGAATATGTAGTGTTAATCACTCAGTCATGTCTGACTCTGCGACCCCATGGACTGTAAGCTGCCAGCCTCCACTGTCCATGGGACTCTCCAGGCAAGAATATTGGACTGGATTGCCATTACCTACTCGGGGATCTTCCAACCCAGGGATTGAACCTGGGTTTCCTGAGTTGCAGACAGATTCTTTAGTGCCTGAGCCACCAGGGAAGAATTTCCTCTTAATTGTATCACACAAATTATGATATGTTGTATTTATATTTTAATTCAGTTTAGTGTATAGGTCTCTGTTTGCTGCCGCTGCTGCTAAGTCGCCTCAGTCGTGTCCGACTCTGCGTGACCCCATAGACGGCGGTACACCAGGCTCCTACATCCCTGGGATTCTCCAAGCAAGAACATTGGAGTGGGTTGCCATTTCCTTCTCCAGTGCATACATGCATGGTAAGTTGCTTGAGTCGTGTCCGACTCTGTGGGACCCCATAGATGGTAGCCCACCGGGCTCCTCCGTCCCTGGGATTCTCCAGGCAAGAACACGGGAGTGGGTTGCCGTTTCCTTCTCCAAGGTCTATGTTTCAGTTCAGTTCAGTTCAGTTCAGTTCAGTCGCTCAGTCGTGTCTAACTCTCTGTGACCCAATGAATCGCACCACGCCAGGTCTCCCTGTCCGTCACCATTTCCCGGAGTTCACTCAAACTCCCCTCCATCGAGTTGGTGATGTTTAGATTATTATTATTATTTTTTGGCATATGGATGTCCACTTGTTCCTGCACCATTTGTTGCAAAAAATATGCCCAACTGTATTGCCTTTGCTCATTTGTTGAAGATTAATTGTCTATATTTCTTTGGGTCTATTTCTGACTTTGTTCTGTTCCTTTTATCTCTTTGTCTAGTCTTTCACTAGTACCACCCTGTCACCAATACTATACTGTACATTTATAGCAAATCTTAGTCTGTTTTCATTGTTTGTTTTTATAATTCTTTAACATTGTGTTGGCTGTTTTAGATGCTTTCCTTTTTAATACTTTAGAATTAGTCAATATCTATAAAGTTGCTAAACCTTCTTTTTTAGATTACTTTTTTCTGAACATCATTCTGCTATCTTATTACATTCTGGTGGGTGTAGAAGTCCAGGCTTGTCATTAGGATTTTAACACCTGCAGTTTGGCTTCCTCATTATTGCTATTTGTGGGTGAGAGTTTTGCACCCCAGTTTGTCTCACTGGCATCATTATGGTATGAGGCATTGTTATTGCTGGGTGGTGCTGAACATCCTGCCTTTCAACCTAGCCTCCTCTTAACATCATTCTAGCAAGAATGCTGAGGTGTCTTATTATAGCTTCAGATTTTGCAGTCTAATTTCTTCATTCAGCCTTGGCATTGGGCAGAGTGGGGTCACAACTTTCCTTGTGATATTTGCTGGGGGTAGTGAACTTATTATCTAAACATTTTCTGCTTTCGTAGATTGGCCCTTTGAATAAGGCTTTTCTTGGTGATATCTTTTGCTAATGATTGTAGGTACGTTCAGGTTTCTGGGTTTTTCAGTTGTAAATCTGGATTACATGAGGCCAAAAGAAACCCAGAGGTCTCATCAAAGTGTTGTTCCTGAGTCCTGAGGTTTCTAGCTATCTTTTTTTTCTCTCACTCTTTAACAGTCTTCTTATATTTGTTTTATACATCATTTCCAGAGTTTTTAGTCATACTTAAAGTGAAGAATAAGGAAGTGTATATCTATTCTGTTATCTCCTGTTTTTTTTTATTTATTTTTTCTCTAAAAGAAATTTCTTTTTTTTAATTTTTATTTTTTAGTTTGTTTTGCTTTACAGTACTGTATTCGTTTTGCAATACATTGACATGAATCAGCCACGAGTGTATATGAACTCCCAATCCTGACCTCCTCTCCCCCCTCCCACCCCACATCATCTCCCTGGATCATCCCCGCACATCAGTCCCAAGCATCCTGCATCCTGCATCAAACCTAGACCGGTGATTCATTTCACTTATGATATCATACATGTCA
>SJYA01000603.1:276940-315517 GCA_006410615.1 Neotragus moschatus | reverse complement strand
TCTATTTCCCATGAAGTGATGGGACCGGATTCCATGACCTTCGTTTTCTGAATGTTGAGCCTTAAGCCAACATTTTCACTCTCCTCTTTCACTTTCATCAAGAGGCTCTTTAGTTCCTCTTCACTTTCTGCCATAAGGGTGGTGTCATCTGCATGTCTGAGGTTATTGATATTTCTCCTAGCAATCTTGATTCCAGCTCGTGTTTCTTCCAGTCCAGCATTTCTCATGATGTATTCTGCATAGAAGTTAAATAAGCAGGGTGACAATATACAGCCTTGACATACTCCTTTTCCTATTTGGAACCAGTCTGTTGTTCCATGTCCAGTTCTAACTATTGCTTCTTGACCTACATACAGATTTCTCAAGAGGCAGGTCAGGTGGTCTGGTATCCCATCTCTCTCAGAATTTTCCACAGTTTATTGTGATCCACACAGTCAAAGGCTTTGGCATAGTCAATAAAGAAGAAATAGATGTTTTTCTGGAACTCTCTTGCTTTGTTCATGATCCAGCGGATGTTGGCAATTCGATCTCTGGTTCCACTGCCTTTTCTAAAACCAGCTTGAATTTCTGGAAGTTCACGGTTCGTGTATTGCTGAAGCCTGGCTTGGAGAATTTTGAGCATTACTTTACTAGCATGTGAGATGAGTGCAATTGTGTGGTAGTTTGAGCATTCTTTGGCAATGCCTTTCTTTGAGATTGGAATAAAAACTGACCTTTTCCAGTCCTGTGGCCACTGCTGAGTTTTCCAAATTACTTCTAGGGAGACCTAATGAGAACCAAGAGGTCAGTGATGGAGCTGTCATAGTAGCTTATAAGACCTTAGATTTCGGTAGTAAATGTAGTAAAAATAGAAGAGTGAATTAAAGTTATATTTTGTCATTAAAGGCATCAATAAACATGTATAAGTAAGGTAATGGCAAAGATAATGGACATAAAAAGATGGAGAAGACATGGGTCTTTTCTTGAAAGAGTTTTAGACTAGCAGAGAAAATACATACATAAGAATGATTGGACAACATGATGATAGGTCAATAGACTGAATTGTGAGGTGATAGGAAAAATAATGTGACGGTAAAATGAGAATCTTGGGGAGAGAGTAGCTTTTAAAAGGGAAATCTGGTTTGGCGGGTGTTGGGTTTGATGTCATGTGAAATATCAAAATGGAGGTATTCTAAAAGCAGCTCCTTGATCAGTTCAGTTCAGTTCAGTTCAGTTGCTCAGTCGTGTCCCACTCTTTGNTGCCCATCTGGTGATGTCCATGTGTAGAGTCTTCTCTTGTGTTGTTGGAAGAGGGTGTTTGTTATGACCAGTGCATTTTCTTGGCAAAACTCTATTAGTTTTTGCCCTGCTTCATTCCATATTCCAAGGTCAAATTTGCCTGTTACTCCAGGTGTTTTGAGCGGTAAGCATAGGTGGCAGCCATGAGCGGTGCTCTTAAGCGCAGTCAGCAGCCGCGAGCTGTGGCTGAGAGGAGACACTCCGAGTCCGAGGTCAGGGGCAATGGCCGGGAGGAGCCACCCCACGTTCGCGGCCTGGGGCTATGGCCGGGAGGAGCCACCCTAAGCCTGAGACCAGAGGCGACGCCCGAGGCCAGGTTCGGTGGCTAGGAGGAACAACCCAACATCCAAGGAGCTGTGGTTGCACAGGCGCAGGAAGGCCTAGAAGAGCTATCCCACGTTGAAGGTCAGGAAGGGCGGTGGTGTGGAGATACCCTTCATCCAAGGTAAGGAGTAGCAGCTGCACTTTGCTGGAGCAGCTGTGAAGAGATACCCCACGCCCAAGGTAAGAGAAACCCAAGTAAGATGGTAGGTGTTGCAAGAGGGCATCAGAGGGCAGACACACTGAAATCATACACACAGAAAACTAGTCAATCTAATCACACTAGGACCACACTCTTGTCTAACTCAATGAAACTAAACCATGCCCGCAGGGCAACCCAAGATGGGCGAGTTATGGTGGAGAGGTCTGACAGAATGTGGTCTGCTGGAGAAGGGAATGGCAAACCACTTCAGTATTCTTGAGAACCCCATGAACAGTTAACACATTTAGTCATCCCAAAATGCAATGAAGAGGACACTATCACTAAAACCCTCCCTAGGTGGAGATGTTGAGACCTGGAAGGTTTCAGGGCTAGGCAGAGTGCTGACCAGACAGTGTACAGACTGACCCGATCAGACAATTCATCCCCAACAGAGACCACATTACCTTAGACCTATCGGCTCCCTGTACCGAGTGACCCCCTGGTCCATCTCTGTGACAAACACTGATGGATTGAGGGAAACGTTTGGATCCACTTTTTTTTTTTTTAATTGTATTTTTAAGAAAGCATTTGTTTNTTATGGTGGAGAGGTCTGACAGAATGTGGTCTGCTGGAGAAGGGAATGGCAAACCACTTCAGTATTCTTGAGAACCCCATGAACAGTTAACACATTTAGTCATCCCAAAATGCAATGAAGAGGACACTATCACTAAAACCCTCCCTAGGTGGAGATGTTGAGACCTGGAAGGTTTCAGGGCTAGGCAGAGTGCTGACCAGACAGTGTACAGACTGACCCGATCAGACAATTCATCCCCAACAGAGACCACATTACCTTAGACCTATCGGCTCCCTGTACCGAGTGACCCCCTGGTCCATCTCTGTGACAAACACTGATGGATTGAGGGAAACGTTTGGATCCACTTTTTTTTTTTTTAATTGTATTTTTAAGAAAGCATTTGTTTATTTATTTGTCAAATCACAGAGCATGTGGGATGTCAGCTCCCCAGTTAGGGATCAAACCCACGTTTCCTGCATTGGAAGCGCAGAGCCTTAACCACTGGACTGTAGAAGAAGTACCTGGCTCCACTTCTAATCAAGGCACATTTCATCCTGACCTCAGACTCATTCTGTAAAGTTCAAATGGCTACTGCTCTCCAAAGGAGTACTGGAGAGGAAATTAATGATGCTGGTCATCATGCTGGTTTTCCTTGGTCAGTGCCCAAAGAACAGGGCCCTGTCATCAGCACAGTGCCCTGAGTTTTTTTTTTTTTTGCCTTTGACTCACAGGTCGACACTTCAACTGCTCACAAACATCTAAACCCTATGGTCTCTCTAACTCCCATATCCTTAGAAAGGGACCCCACACCCCATATATTGTCACGTCCTTAGCATTATTTTTCACTATTTCTGAAACCTGAATTTTCCTTAAAACATTATTTCCTGTGGATCCATTTTAGCGAAGAGCTTTTATTCTCAGAAAATGTATATGCCAGAGTCAACATTCTTGATCACCACTTCCCCTCCTCTAAAAGTAAGCATCCAGAGCATTTAAGAAATACTAATAGCTGACGTTTAGTCAGAACTCATGTGTATTAGTCTCTCAGTCATCTCTGACTCTTTGTCACCCCATGGACTGTAGCCTTCCAAGCTCGTCTGTCCATAGCATTCTCCAGGCAAGAATACAGGAGTGGATAGCCCATTCTCTTCTCCAGGGGATCTTTCCAACCCAAGGACTGACCCTGGGTCTCCCACCTTGCAGGCAGATTCTTTATGGTCTGGGCCACCAGGGAAGCCTAATGCACGTACTACCACGTGCCCAGTCTCCTTTAAGCAGTTTTTATGTACTTGCACATAAATCTTCATAACACCTATGAGACGATTCTTGCCATCACTCTTTGATAAATTTTACATCTTAAGCCAGGAAGTGATCATTTTGACCCTTATTATAACTTCCATGCTACACCTGTATATATATCTCTGTACAGCTATATTTCAAAAAATCAACATTTTTTCTTTCAATAATAATTTATTTTCCTTATTTCTGTTAATTAAATGCATAATTATTTTCTCTTCTCATACTTCAATTATTTTCTACCACGCATTATTTATGTTTTTAACGAGGAAGAATCTTCTTCACTCCTTGTCACCTATTTCTTTAAAAAGACATTTAATCCAAATTTGAGTAACAATATTGTTATAAATTTTGATTTAGATGGCTACTTGGTTTCTTTTTTTCTGGATCCATTATACTTCAGTTCAGTTCAGTTCATTTCAGTCGCTCAGTCGTGTCTGACTCTTTGCGACCCCATGAATCACAGCATGCCAGGCCTCACTGTCCTTCATCAACTCCTGAAGTTCACTCATTATATTTCGGAGGGAAATAAAATACAGATTATGGAATATAAGATCTATTTTTTTTTTACTGTATTATATAAGAGCCTTAAAAGAGGGAGATTCCAGAAGTCCAGTTGTAATAAGTCTCCATTCTCTGACTGTAGTAAACTTGACATGGCNATGCCAGGCCTCACTGTCCTTCATCAACTCCTGAAGTTCACTCATTATATTTCGGAGGGAAATAAAATACAGATTATGGAATATAAGATCTATTTTTTTTTTACTGTATTATATAAGAGCCTTAAAAGAGGGAGATTCCAGAAGTCCAGTTGTAATAAGTCTCCATTCTCTGACTGTAGTAAACCTGACATGGCTGCTCACCAGGTCATGTGTATTAACTGATTTTGAAATCAGTCTGATAGGCCAGGCCATGACTCAATATGGCTATAATTATTGCTACACTTCGGCTATTGAACCTATTTTAATGTCAGAGATAATTTTTGATACACATATATTTAGGTTTTGTCCTCTTTTATACAAACTAAATCATCTAGCTAGTATCATCTACAGAAGCAATGACTTTATAGCCAGGTTGCAAAGGTTGTTATTCAACACACTACAAAATTATTTATGAAGAAATAACCACTGGAAATAAGCACATAAACTTAGGGGAAGCATCTAGTACAAAAGAACATTTGGGACTTTTCTTTAAAAGCCTGTTTATATTTCCAATGTAAAACATTAAGTACTTGCCACCAAATCCATGTGCCAACAGGTTCGATGGCAGTAGCTATCACTAAAAAATTTTTAAAGGCACATAACATAAAANCTAAGGCCCACTTGACTTCACATTCCAAGATGTCTGGCTCTAGATTAATGATCACATCATCATGATTATCAGATGCTTATATCTTTCCTTTTCTCCTTGGCTTTTCACTTCTCTTCTTTTCACAGCGCAGGCAGCGGTGGCAGCAGGCGGCACACTAAGCGCAGGCACCGATGGCTGAGAGCTACCTCATGTCAGAGGTCAGGGGCGAAGGCCGGGAGGAGCCACCCCGCATCCGAGGTTCAGGGGCGATGGCTGAGAGGAGCCGCCCTGCGTCCAAGGCCAGGGGTGGTGCCCGAGGCCAGGGGTGGCAGCAGAAAGGAGCAACCCTACGCCCGAGGCCAGGGGGGCAACTGGAGGAGCAACCCCACTTTCAAGGAGTGGTGGCTGTGCAGGCGCAGGAGGGTCTAGAGGAGCTATCCCACGTTGAAGGTCAGGAAGGGCAGTGGGAGGAGATACCCCTCATCCAAGCTAAGGAGCAGTGGCTGTGCTTTGCTGAAGCAGCCATGAAGATATCCCACACCCAAGGTAAGAGAAACCCAAGTAAGATAGTAGGTGTTGCAAGAGGGCATCAGAGGGCAGACACACTGAAATCATACTCACAGAAAACTAGTCAATCTAATCACACTAGGACTACAGCCTTGTCTAACTCAATGAAACTAAGCCACGCCCGTGGGGCAACCCAAGATGGGCGGGTCATTGTGGAGAGGTCTGACAGAATGNCACAGAAAACTAGTCAATCTAATCACACTAGGACCACACTCTTGTCTAACTCAATGAAACTAAACCATGCCCGCAGGGCAACCCAAGATGGGTGGGTCATGGTGGAGAGGTCTGACAGAATGTGGTCCACTGGAGAAGGGAATGGCAAACCACTTTAGTATTCTTGCCTTGAGAACCCCATGAACAGTATGAAAAGGCAAAATGATAGGATACTGAAAGAGGAACTCCCCAGGTCAGTAGGTGCCCAATATGCTACTGAAGATCAGTGGAGAATTAACTCCAGAAAGAATGAAGGGATGGAGCCAAAGCAAAAAGAAAACCCAGCTGTGGATGTGACTGGTGATAGAAGAAAGGTCTGATGCTGTAAAGAGCAACATTGCATAGGAACCTGGAATATCAGGTCCATGAATCAAGGCAAACTGGAAGTGTTCAAACAAGAGATGGCAAGAGTGAATGTCAACATTCTAGGAATCAACGAACTAAAATGGACTGGAATGGGTGAATTTAACTCATATGACCATTATATCTACTACTGTGGGCAAGAATCCCTCAGAAGAAATGGAATAGCCATCATGGTCAATAAAAGAGTCCAAAATGCAGTACTTGGATGCAATCTCAAAAATGACAGAATGATCTCTGTTCGTTTCCAAGGCAAACCATTCAATATCACGGTAATCCAAGTCTATGCCCCAACCAGTAAAGGCGAAGAAGCTGAAGTTGAACAATTCTATGAAGACCTATAAGACCTTTTAGAACTAACACCCAAAAAAGAAGTCCTATTCATTATAGGGGACTGGAATGCAAAAGTAGGAAGTCAAGAAACACCTGGAGCTCCTTGATAGAAGACTGAAATTTAAATTAGAAGTAATTATTACAATTAAAGTATAGTTTTAATAGAAGATTTTTCTTCCTCAAAGGCCATTTTGTAGAAGCTCTTGATCTTAGAATTTTAAAATTGAATAGATAAGCACCATGATTTACTGAACTTTGAACAGAAATTATCAAGGGGTAGAAAGAATATGGACTTTGAAATAAAAATCAACTGATTTTAGACCCCAGCTATGTCGCTTACTAAAATTTCATCTTAGAGCCTAAAGTTCACCTTTCAAATAAGATCGTAATACTAATTAATGTTACTATGCAGTTTATATAACAATGCATTAACATGCCTAACACATAGAAAAAACTTATAAATACTAGTTCTCTCTCCATTATTCACCCTAGGTTCATAATGGAAATAAGTACCTAACTCAAAATTTGTCATGTACTTTTGTTTTTTTTTAGAACTTATCTGGTGGCTCAGATAGTAGAGTGTCTGCCTACAATGTGGGAGATCCTGGTTCAGTCCCTGGGTTGGGAAGATCCTCTGGAGAAGGAAATGGCAACCCACTTGAGTACTCTTGCCTGGAATATCCCATGGACAAAGGAGCATAGTAGCCTACAGTCTATGGGGTCACAAAGAGTTGGACAAGACTGAGCAACTTCAGTTCACTTGTTTGTTTTCTTTGATGCAGTTCCTATTTGTGTGTGTGTGTGTGTGTTGGGGGGAGGGCCCATTAATAATACAAAGGTTAAAAAAAAATTACTGTCCTTGTCCTATGAATGCTCATTATGTAACAATTCCAAACTATATAATTGTATCGGATATTTTTTGCCAGTTATGTTCAAAAGTTTTATCATTAGCCCATGACAGAACAAAAGTTTTATTAAGATTATTATTAAGATGTTGGTTGGTAATTCAAAGTGTTAAGTACAAACGAGAGCAGAGACATGGACTGGTACCTTGAGGAGGAGGTGGGGTCAAGAAAGGCTTTTATGAAATGGAGAATATTTGTATTGTTCTTTTTCTTTCTTTCTACTTTGTCATCTCTCATCCTGTCTTCAGTGCAGTAATTTAGGTTACTATCCCAAGTAGACACTGTGCTCACCAGATACTTGCATTCTCTTCTAAATTTGCCAGTTTTCTTTGCCATGTAATTAGATTTTGGATAATGTGTATGGAAGTTATGTAAACATTTTCCAGGCCAGATTTTTAAAAATAAACCATACCGTCCTTCTTCTGCTGTGACAAACTTAAAAGCCATTTGTTTAAAGTGGCATTATACAAGATGAATGAGGGCTGCGAACTGGAAAGGAGTTCAGTGATTGACCTCAGGACATTGCCTGTTTGGCAAAGAAGACTTTATTGAGTTTAACCACTGATATTTGAGGGTTTGTTTGTTATCACAGAATATTCTAACCTTCTTTCATTAATATTAGTACATATCCTCACAAATCCACCAGTACAGCTCTTGTCAAAACCACTGCTTCTCTGTCCTTGTCTTTCTTGATTTCTCAGTATTCAGCACAGCTATCTACTCCCTTTTTCTTGAACTATTTCCTTTTGACTCTAATGACATCATCCTTCTCCAGTGTTTCTTCTATTTCACTGGTATTCCTTCTCAGCTTGCTTTTCTGTGTCTGTGTGTGTGTGCGTGTGTGTGTGTGTGTGTGTGTGTGTGTGATAGACTTGGGGGTTTTGGAATATCCCTAGTCTGGTATGGCCAACTTTTTACATGTAATCTCTACTTAAATGTCTAAGAGACATCTTGAAGTTAATATTGACAAAAGAAATCTCTGATTTCTATTTCAAACACATTTTTTGTTTCTTCTTAGTTTTTTCCATGCCAGGCAATGACTCACAGCCCACCCATTTACTCAAGCAAAAAACTTAGATATGATTCATTGATTGATTTCTTTACTTTCTCACATCCTCTTCCTGTCCATGTGCAGGTCTCCATGAATTTCCATGCTTCTGACCATGTCTACTGCTATTACTCTATTATAGCAGCTATCATTTCTACCTGTTTCTGTTGCTTGCCTATAATCCATTTTCCATTATCTTGCCAGATATTTTGTAAGTATAAATCAAATCAAGCCAATCTCCTGCTTTTGATTCTACCATTATGACCCACTGGATTCAAAGTCTGATTTCCTTATGATCGTCAAGTCTCTGGCCATTTTTATCCTACTTACCTCTCTAAGCTTATCTCCTGTTTAATCTCTTTACATTCTGAACTCCAACTAGACAGACTCTGTTTTTCTCAAATACTCAAAAAAGTATAAATACTAAATACTCAACAACTATAGTTTCCTCTACTTGAATTTCTTTCATTCACTGTCTTCTTGTATCGTGCTGCTTATGAGTACTCATATTTCAGGCTGTTATCACCTTCTCAGAAACTGCTCCTAGACCCTTCCAATCTCTCTTTCCCTCTTATTATTTTTTATAGTCTTCATAAGACTTATAACTATGTGAAATTCTCTTGTCCATTTAGTTATCAATACTTTTGTATTATCTATTTCACTATCCTTAACTCCAAGAATATAGAAGCTACTTTGGGGGTCGGAAGTTTCTTCACTGATATATTCCAGTCCTTGGAACAATGCTGACAGCAGATATACTACTCAGTGAATTGATGAACTGATGAATAAATTAATGAAAGTTTGAATGAATGAATGAATGTCATTGTTCTTTGCAGAAAGGGGTTAGCATATTAGCTTTTATGGATCTGTGAGTTGTATTTGGAGACTTCAGTTTTTTGAAATGTCTTGAAAGTAATTGTTTCTCATTGATACATGGATATTAATTGTTGTGGCAGGAACACTCTATCAGATTCCAAATAGCCTGCTATCCTATGGACAAAAATAAGTACTTTGCTTCTTTATGCTTTCTTTAATTTTAGAACTGTGATATCACAAGTTTTCTGATATTAAAATCTCAGAAAATCTTTTCTCTTAGCTCCTTACCCAGCAGGAACTATTTGTCAATGCACCCCAAAGCCTGATGCTCTGTAAGAGCCATAAGAACTTAGTGTTCTCCTCAGGAGACCAATTTTGAATTAGGGATAAAAGAGTGTTAAATCATCCTAAAGTAGCATGGTTTACCTAGGAATGAATATGTGTGCCCACAGTTACTGAAGCTTCTCTTTTAAAGGCTTCTCTATCTATGTGATTTTTATTCAATGTTTACATATACTAAAAAGAAAACCAAATGAAAACAAAACAACTGTGCTTGGAAAGTGAAAACAAGAGATCTGAACTGTTTTCCCTTTTTCAAAAAAAAACAAATCTTTATCATTTTGCCATTTCTTTACAAGAAACTTTTTTGCTCTGAAATGAAATAGTAAGAGATGAAAAAGCTTAGTAAAAGTTGGAAAAATGAAGTAAAACATTTTCTGGATTGAGGGACTTTATTGCTTTAATGCATAACAATTTTTATAAGAATTTATATATTCTACTTCTCTGGATGGAGAGTGCAAAACTGTGACTCGCATTTTTTTCTCTAACAAAATCTCTGTCGCTAACAAATGGCTTTGTTTGTTTGTTTGATGACCTTTTCTGAGAGCCTTTGATAATAAGGTTGTGAATTAAGACATCACCAGACACTGGTACACAGATGGGCTTCAGCTGGTACTTTAGAAAAATAATATCTTCATCCTCCAGCGGTTTCCCCATAAATCCAGCCACCTTACCATTTCAGTGAAAATGCTACTTTTAAAAACTACTATGTTTTGCCATGATTAAAAATTCCCTACCGTTTCTTTCCTCTGAGTAATTGTATAAATAGAAAGCATAAAGTAGAAGTAACTGAAATCTCATAAAAAGGGCAGTACTTTTCCCACATCAAGCATGCTGACTTTTTCGAGGGTCATGGTAAGTTTCTGGATGGCTTCTTTACACTATACTGTTATAGGTCTGAAATGAATGAGTGCCTGCAAGAAATTAAGTTTCTGTGTTTATGCAATCTCTGGGATTTGAGCAATGGGTTTCATTTTAGTTAGAAGGAAAGTATACTACCAAAAATAAGGTTCTCCCTCTTGTTTTTTTTTTTCCCAGAGTTATTTCAGGTGATAAAACATGAGTAATAAACCAGGAAAGAAAATACAACTACCTCAGTTGCTCAAGGCTGTAAAGAAATTAGAGGAATCTCAGAAAATTGGTCAGGGGGACTGAAAACAAATGTTTGAATCCTGTCCACTCTCAATTTTGTCTGTGTATGATGGTTTGGAACTGTGGTGTTGGAGAAGACACTTGAGAGTCCCTTGCACTGCAAGGAGATCCAACCAGTCCATTCTGAAGGAGATCAGCCCTGGGATTTCTTTGGAAGGACTGATGCTAAAGCTGAAACTCCAGTACTTTGGCCACCTCATGTGAGTTGATTCATTGGGAAAGAGTCTGAGGCTGGGAGGGATTAGGGGCAGGAAGAGAAGGGGACGACAGAGGAAGAGATGGCTGGATGGCATCACTGACTCGATGGGCATGAGTCTGAGTGAACTCCGGGAGTTGGTGATGGACAGGGAGGCCTAGCGTGCTGCGATTCATGGGGGTCGCAAAGAGTCGGACACGACTGAGCGACTGAACTGAACTGAACTGATGGATATGTGTGTTTGTGTGTGTGTGCCAATCAGGGAAGCAATATGAATAACCTGTATCAGATACATAAATATGGTTTCCAAAAATGGCAGAATAAATGATTATCTTTATGTTTGCATTTAGAAGTCCTAGATAAGGCTCTCCTAATGCCCTTTTCCAAATTTCTTCCACCTACTTACATCTGAGTTCTGACACATTTTTCACATGTGGCAAGGCTTTTAATTTTGCCCTTAAATTTTAACATTGAAATGTAAAATCATTGACTTAGGTTCAGGAAAGGGGATAAAAGAATCAATATTCAAAGACAACCAAAAGATTATGGATTTCACATAGGTTTAATGATGATTTTCTAACAGACATGTTTCCATTCATCATCTCCCTTAAGATGTAAAATGATTGTAAATTAGATATTTTTATCTTGTTTTGTTCTGTTGATATTATGATGAGAAGATAGGTAGCTTTTCTAAGATCATAGAGAGTCAGAACTAGTAAAACAGACACTCAAAGCTGGGTCTATCTGACTACAGTGGCCTGGACACTGGACCTATTGTATTGTTGAGCACAGTTAGAAAATGTGGACTAGCTACTGGAGGGGAAAGAAAGAAGATTGCTGAATTAAAAGTAAGCTTTGTATGCATCACAATTTTAAATAAATTTTATAGTCAGTGAAGTTCTAGGTAATGTGGGGGTATTTTAAAATCTCAAAACTGTGGGTATATGTATTATTGAGAGAGAAAGTTTATAAATTGTAGTTCAACCCTCAGAATGATTGAAAAATTTTACACAAGTTGTTTTCAAACATATTTGAGGTTTTATTTTTATAAGGGTCTTTGTTGTTGTTCAGTGACTCAATGGAACCTGCCATTTTGTAACCCCATGTACCATAGCATGACAGACTTCCCTGTCCTTCACCATCTCCCGGAGTTTGCTTAAACTCATGTCCATATACTCTGTACACCATATATGGTGTATATGGTCCTACTATATCATACTCTGTTGCCCCTTCTCTTGCCTTCAATCTTTAGTAGCATCATGGTCTTTTCCAATGAATTGGCTCTTTGTACCAGGTGACCAAAATGTTGGAGATTCAGCTTTAGCATTAGTCATTCCAATGAATTTTCAGAGTTGATTTCCTTTAGAATTGACTGATTTGATCTCCTTGCAATGCAAGGGGGTCTCAACAGTCTTCTCCAACATCACAGTTCAGAAACATTAATTCTTCAATGCTCAGCCTTCTTTATGGTCCAGCTCTCACAACCATACATGACTACTGCAAAAATCATAACTTTGACTATATGGACTTTGTCAGCAAAGTAATGTATCTCCTTTTTAATATGCTGTCTAGGTTTGCCATAGCTTTTCTTCCAAGGAGCAAGCGTCTTGTAATTTCATGACTGGAGTCACCTTTGGAGCCCAAGAAAATAAATCTGTCACTGTTCCTATTCTTTCCCCATCAATTTGCCGTGAACTGATTGGACTGGATGCCATGATCTTAGTTTTTTGAATGTTGAGTTTTAAGCCAGCTTTTTCACTCTCCTCTCTCACTTTCATCAAGAGGTTCCTCAGTTCCTCTTCACTTTCTGCCTGAAGGGTGGTATTATCTACATATCTGAGGTTATGGATATTTCTCCGGACGTCTTAATTCCAGCTTGTGCTTTATCCAGCCTGGCATTTCCCATGATGACCTCTGCATATAAGTTAAATAAGCAGGATGACAGTGTACAGTCTTGACGTACTTCTTTCCCAATTTGGAACCAGTCTGTTGCTCCATGTCCAGTTCTAACTGTTGTTGCTTCTTGACCTGCACACAGATTTTCAGGAGTCAGGTAAGGTGGCCTGGTATTCTCAACCCTTTTAGAATTTTTTGCAGTTTGTTGTGATCCACACAGTCAAAGGTTTCGCATAGTCAATGAAGCAGAAGTGGATGTTTTTCTGGAACTCTCTTGCTTTTTCTGTGATCCATGTTGACAATTTGATCTCTAGTTCCTCTGCCTTTTCTAAATCCAGCTTAAACATCTGGACGTTCTTCATTCGTGTACTGGTGAAGCCTAGCGTGTAGAATTTTGAGTGTTACTTTGCTAACGTGAGAAATGAGTGCAAGTGTGTTAGTTTGATCATTCTTTAGCATTGCCTTTCTTTGGGATTAGAATGAAAACTGACCTTTTCCAGTCCTATGTCCACTGCTGAGTTTTTCAATTTTGCTGGCATATTAAGTACAACACTTTCACGGCATCATCTTTTAGGGTTTGAAATGACTTAGCNAAGTGTGTTTGTTTGATCATTCTTTAGCATTGCCTTTCTTTGGGATTAGAATGAAAACTGACCTTTTCCAGTCCTATGTCCACTGCTGAGTTTTTCAATTTTGCTGGCATATTAAGTACAACACTTTCACGGCATCATCTTTTAGGGTTTGAAATGACTTAGCTGAAATTCCATTACCTCCACTAGCTTTGTTCATAGTAATGCTTCCTAAGGCTCACTTGATCTTGCACTCCAGGATGTCTGGCTCTAGGTGAGTGATCCTACCATTGTGGTTATCTGGGTCATTAAGATTTGTGTGTGTTTGTGTGTGTGTAGTTCTTCTGTGTTTTCTTGCCTCCTCTTCTTAATATCTTCTGCTTCGGTTAGGTCCATACCATTTCTGTCCTTATTTGTGTCCATCTTTGCATGAAATGTTTTATAGTTGTCTCTTGTTTTCTTGAAGAGATCTCTAGTCTATCCCATTCTATTGTTTTCCTCTATTTCTTTATATTGATCACTTAGGAAGGCTTTCTTATCTCTGTATGCTATTCTTTGGAACTTTGCATTCAGATGGATATATCTTTCCTTTTCTCCTTTGCCTTTAGCTTTTCTCTTTTTCTTAGCTATTATTAAGGCCTCCTCAGGCCAACATTTTGCCTTTTGGCATTGCATTTTCTTGGGGATGGTTTTGATCACCACCTCCTGTACAAATGTTACAAACTTCTGTCCATAGTTATACAGATACTCTGTCTATTAGATCTAATCTCTTGAATCTATTTGTCACTTCCACTGTATAATCATAAGAGATTTGATTTAGGTCATACCTGAATGGTCTAGTGGTTTTCCCTACTTTCTTCAATTTAAGTCTGAATTTTGAAATAAGGAATTTGTAATCTTAGCCACAGTCAACCCCTAGTGTTGGTTGTTCTGACTGTATAGAGCTTCTCCTTCTTTGGCTGCAAAGAATATAATCAGTCTGATTTTAGTACTGACCATCTGGTGATGTCCGTGTGTAGAGTCATCTCTTAGGTTGTTGGAATAGGGTGTTTGATACAACCAGTATGTTCTCTTGGCCAAACTCTGTTAACCTTTGTCTGGCTTTCATCCCCTATGATGAAAAGGATGTTCTTTTTTTGATGTTAGTTCTAGAAGATCTTGTAGGTCTTTATAGAATCATTCAGCTTCAGCTTCTGTGGTATTAGTAGTTGGGGCAGGGACTTGGGTTACTGTGGTATTGAATGGTTTGCCTTGGAAATGAACAAAGATCATTCTGTTGTTTTTGATATTGCACACAAGTATTGCATTTTGGACTCTTCTGTTGACTATGAGGACTACTCCATTTCTTCTAAGGGATTCTTGCCCACAGTAGTAGATGTAATAGTCATCTGAATTAAATTAGCCTATTCTGGTCCATTTTAATTCACTGATTCCTAAAATGTCAATGTTCACTCTTGCCGTATTCTGTTTGACTACTTCCAATTTACTTTGATTCATGGACGTAACATTCCAGGCTCCTATGTAATATTTTTCTTTACAGCATGGGACTTCCATCACCAGTCATACCCACAACTGGGCATTGTTTTCACTTTGGCCCAGCCTCTTCACTCTTTCTGGAGGTATTTTGCCACTCTTTTCCAGTAATATATTGGGCACGACTCCTGGAAAAACCATAGCTTTGACTATCCAGATCTTTGTTAGCAAAGTGATGTCTCTGCTTTTTAGTACTCTGTTTAGGTTTGTCATAGCTTTTCTTCCAAGCAGCAAGCATCTTTTAATTTCATGGCTGCAGTCACTGTCTTCAGTGATTTGAGAGCCCAAGAAAATTAAGTCTGTCACTGTTTCCATTTTTTAGCCATCTATTTCCCATGAAGTCATGGTACTAGATGCCATGATCTTCATTGTTTGTATGTTGAGTTTTAATCCAGCTTTACAACACTCTCCTCTTTCACCTTCATCAATAGGCTCTTTCATTCCTCTTTCCTTTGTGCCATTAGGGTGGTGTCCTCTGCATATCTGAGGTTATTGGTATTTATCCCAGCAATCTTGATTCTAGCTTATGCTTCATCCAGCCTGGCATTTTGCATGATGTACTCTGCATATAAATTAAATAAGCAGGGTTACAGTATATAGCCTTTCCCAATTTGGAACCAGCTCACTGTTCCATGTCCGGTTCTAACTGTTGCTTCGTGACTTTCTTACAGGTTTCACAGGAGGCAGGTGAGGTGGTCTGGTATTCTCATCTGTCTGAGAATTTTCCACAGTTTGCTGTGATCCACACAATCAAAGGCTTTAGTATAGTCAGTGAAGCAGAAGTAGATGTTTTTCTCAAATTCTCTTGCTTTTTCTGTGATCTAACAGATGTTGGCAATATGATCTCTGGTTCCTCTTCCTTTTCTAAGTCCAGCTTGTACATATGGAATTTCTCAGTTCACTTCCAGTTGAAGCCTAGGTTGAAGGATTTTGAGTATTGCCTTGCTAGCATGTGAAAGGAGTCAATTGTGTGGTAGTTCATGGTTTTGAACATTTTAAGTGCTCAATAGTTCACTTAAGTTTGGGAGGTATGAATCACCACCCTCACACACATACATTTGCATATATATTTTCAAAATTTATTTAATTATATATATATGTACATTTCTACTCTTCAAGCAGTCAAAATATAATTCTGTGCCATGTTTCTTCCCTGGCATGTATATTTCTGGCCTCAGTGACTGGGTTATACCCCTGTGCTCTGTGCCTCGATACTCACTTATATGTTCCCTTTGTGACCATTATCATACTTGTTATTACTGATTTAAATCTTCCCTCTCTGTAAGAATGCAATTTCCATGAAGGCAAGTCCATGACTATCTTCAGTGACATATCATCAACCACTAACAAAGTGTGTAGTATATAGGAACAGTTTAAGATGCTTTCAATGAATTGAATCAAAATTGAAATACAATATTCTCTTTGCAAAACGCAGCTGTCCCAGAGATGAACAACACATTAAGTTGTGTTAAACTAGACCTGTGTATTTCCAATCAGGAAATATCTTAGAAGCCATTGTTGATCAATAAATTTATATATAAATGGTATATATATAAATGCTTCAAAAAAGTAATGTGCTAAAATCTCACTTTTTCTTAGGCATATCTCATATTTGTTGTATTATTCCTTCTTTTGGAAATGTTTTGCTAGGCATTCTATAGGATGTTAAGGATTAAAAGATCAATAAGTAGAGTAGTTAAGTGAATGAGATCTTCAGAAAATCAGATGGCCTTTATGAAATGCATAAAGACTAGGAGTCTTCATATTTTTGCTTATGTACAAAATCACGGCAGATAGTGACTGCAGCCATGAAATTAAAAGACACTTACTCCTTGGAAGGAAAGTTATGATCAACCTAGACAGTATATTCAAAAGCAGAGACATTATTTTGTCAACAACGGTCTGTCTAGTCAAGGCTATGGTTTTTCCAGTAGTCATGTATGGATGTGAGAGTTGGATTATAAAGAAAGCTGAGCACAGAAGAACTGATGCTTTTGAACTGTGGTTGGAGAAGACTCTTGAGAGTCCCTTGGACTGCAAGGAGATCCAACCAGTCCATTCTGAAGGAGATCAACCCTGGGATTTCTTTGGAAGGAATGATGCTAAAGCTGAAACTCCAGTACTTTGGCCACCTGATGCGAAGAGCTGACTCATTTGAAAAGACCTTGATGTTGGCAAAGATTGAGGGCAGGAGGAGAAGGGGATGACATAGGGTGAGATGGATAGATGGCATCACAATGGGCATGAGTTAGGGTGAACTCTGCGAGTTGGTGATAGGCAGGGAGGCCTGGCGTGCTGTGGTTGGTTCATGGAGTCACAAAGAGTTGGACATGACTGAGCAACTGAACTGAATGGAACAGAACTCCTAAGGATTATTTTGAAAATAAGTATAGACTCCTTTGTACATTTGAAAATGAAAAAGTTCATTATATACATTTTTTGATTGAGGTATAATAGATACAATATTGTATTTGGCATCCACAAAATGATTCAATTATATATATATACACACACACACATATATTATTTTTCTTTAAAAAAGTAGTGTGATTTTATTCATAAAATTATATAAATCTTACATAAAGTTTCCATAGAATTTAAGTACCATAACAGTTTAATGAGTCGGCTCTTTGCATCACGTGGCCAAAGTATTAGAGCTTCAGCCTCAGCATCAGTCCTTCCAACAAATATTCTGGGTTGATTTCCTTTAGGACTGACTTTAATATCTACAACCAGATATTTCATAATTACATTAGAAAACTTTTCTTAATTATTAAAAATTGTTATCATGTTTTTTAATCTTCAACCTGATTTACATTTCATTTGCTCTGGAGAATTTTATACTAAATTAATATATTTATAGACTCATGTCTCTTATTAGTTAAATAGTAAATAAACTATTCATACTTCTCTGTGATAAAACTGTATTTATAAATTAAACATTTTTATTTTCTATGAATTAAGATTCTAAATATTAAAAATTTTCTCCTGGACTAGATTATAACGTAATTAGTACAGGGTTAATCAAAGCAACAGACATATATAAAATATTTGACAAGTGATTACTAAACATAAAGAAGGTCAAATATATTTCAATTTAAAAAAATTTTATTTAATTAAGGAACTGATGCATGTTAGTGAATTATTTTGATATATTGTCCAGAAACTGAAGAAATAGATTATTTTATTTAATAGAGTATCATTTGGAAGTCAGATGGTCTTCTAGTCTTTGTTTTCCTCAAATATATAAGATATAAATGAATCAGAAGCTGATAGAGAATCAAAAATAATGATAAAGTAAAATAATCTTCAGCTTTAAAATTAAAAGTTAAGAAAATGTGTGACATGACATTAACAAAATTCCCAGTATGTATAAACAGAAAATATTTTCACTATTATCATCAACAAAAATAGTAGAAATGATCTTAAATACTGTTTGATAATAAAAATAAAAGAATCAATTTTGGACATTTCAGTTCAGTTTAGTGTCTGACTCTGTGACTCCATGGACTGAAGCACATCAGGCCTCCCTGTCCATGACCAACTCCTGGAGTTTACCTAAAGAAAAAAAAGTTATGACCATCCTAGATCACATGTTAAAAAGCAGAGACATTACTTTGCCAACAAAGGTCTATCTAGTCAAAGCTATGGTGTTTCCAGAAGTCATACATGAGTGTAAGAGTTGGACTATAAAGAAATTTAAGCGCTGAAGAATTGATGCTTTTGAACTGTGCTGTTGGAGGAGACTCTTGAGAGTTCCCTGTACTGCAAGAAGTTCCAACCAGTCCATTCTAAAGGAAATCAGTCCTGAAAGTTCATTGGAAGGACTGATGTTGCAGCTGAAACTCCAATACTTTGGCCACCTCATGTGAAGAACTGACTCATTTGAAAAGACCCTGATGCTCGAAAGATTGAAGGCGAGGGGAGAAGGATATGACAGAGGATGAGGTGGTTGGATGGTATCACCATCTCAATGGACATGAGTTTAGGTAAACTCCAGGAGTTGGTCATGGACAGGGAGGCCTGATGTGCTTCAGTCCATGGAGTCACAGAGTCAGACACTAAACTGAACTGAAATGTCCAAAATTGATTCTTTTATTTTTATTATCAAACAGTATTTAAGATCATTTCTACTATTTTTGTTGATGATAATAGTGAAAATATTTTCTGTTTATACATACTGGGAATTTTGTTAATGTCATGTCACACATTTTCTTAACTTTTAAATTTAAAGCTGAAGATTATTTTACTTTATCATTATTTTTGATTCTCTATCAGCTTCTGATTCATTTATATCTTATATATTTGAGGAAAACAAAGACTAGAAGACCATCTGACTTCCAAATGATACTCTATTAAATAAAATAATCTATTTCTTCAGTTTCTGGACAATATATCAAAATAATTCACTAACATGCATCAGTTCCTTAATTAAATAAAATTTTTTTAAATTGAAATATATTTGACCTTCAACATTGTGTTAGCTTCTGGTATACAGCAAAATAAATCAGTTATACATATATATACATATTCTTTTTCCTATTATTTTTGATTATGGTTTATTATAGGATATTAAATATACTTCCCTGTGCTGTACAGTAGCACCTTGTTGTTTATCTATTTTATACATAGTATTTTGTATTTGCTGATCCCAAACTCCTAATTTATGCCTACCCCATGCTTTTTTTCCTTTGGTTACTGTAAGTTGTCTGTCTTGTGAGTCTGTTTCTGTTTTGTCAATAAGCTCATTTGTGTCATATTTTAGATTTTGCATACAAGTGATGTCATNCACCTTGTTGTTTATCTATTTTATACATAGTATTTTGTATTTGCTGATCCCAAACTCCTAATTTATGCCTACCCCATGCCTTTTTTCCTTTTTTCCTTTGGTTACTGTAAGTTGTCTGTCTTGTGAGTCTGTTTCTGTTTTGTCAATAAGCTCATTTGTGTCATATTTTAGATTTTGCATACAAGTGATGTCATCTTGTATTTGGCTTTTTTTTCTGACTTACTTCATTTAGCATGAAATCTCTATGTGCATCCATGCTGCTGCAAATGCCATTATTACATAATCTTTTGTGGCTGATTAGTATCGCATGGTGTTTAAGTACCACATCTTCTTTATCCATGCATCTGTCAGTGGACATCTAGATCACCTTCTCATCTTGACTATTGCAAACAGTGCTGCTGTAACCATCTTAATTTAAGTTTTATTCAGAGGCACCCCATTTAACCAGATATACTCAGAAAAGTTTCAGTTGCTGATTTAACTCATTCAATTCATGGTAAATATCCATCATAAATCCATAAAGGGAAAACCAAATTCATTGTCAAAAGAATCAAACAAATTGCAGTAGAATTATTTCTTATAGGAAAACATCTAACTTCACTTTTTTAATAGCCTTTAAATTCTTATTCTAAGATAAATGGATATAAAAGACCCCAAATTTATCTAAGATAAAAGCCTCTATTGCTATTAGCATTTTCTAGCAACACTTCACTTATTTCTCATACACAGAGTTGTCCTTCAGGAGAAATGCATGTGAAAGGTTGTTGGTGGTGGTTTCGTCACTAAGTCAATTCTGACTCTTGAGACCCCATGGCCTGTAGCCTGCCAGGCTCCTCTGTCCGTGGGATTCTCCAGGTAAGAATAATGAAGTGTTGCCAATTCCTTCTCCAATAGGAGAAATTGCATGATGTCCTATTTTCTCAGGCAGATCAGTTTTAGAAAAGAAAGCATGAACTTGGCAATCTGAAGATTAATTATCCTAAAACTATTATAACCTTTTACTTCTTGGAGATATTTCTCCTTATCAACAGATAAGAGTGATATTATTTACACATGTTGCATGGCTTACATGTGTGTGTGTGTGTGTTCAGTTGTTCTGCAGTGTCCAACATTTTGTTACTCTGTAGACTGCAACCCACCAGGCTCCTCTGTCCATGAGATTTCCCAGGCAAGAATATTGGAATTGGTTGCCATTTCCTTCTCAGGGAATCTTCTGACCCAGAGATCAAACCCACGTCTCCTACATCTCCTACGCTGGCAAGTGGATTCTTTACCACTGAATCACCTAGGAAGCTGTGTGACTTACATAAAGTCACCCAAATTATAAGTAAATAAGATTAGAATTGAGGTCTAACACAAAAGTTCAAGTGTTTAACTGTTCTGGTATGTGTTATGTTTTGTGATATCATGGAAAGAAATGAATGGATATTTGGAGAAAAATTTTGGATGTAAGATTAGATGATACTTTCTCTTTCTACCAGTTTTTTCTTTTTTTACATTGGAGGAAGGACCATTTAAAAGGGGAGTTAAAAAGTAGAAATGACATGAAGGCTAATTTCAGGGTTTTCTTGAGACATATTAATTTTAGGAAATAGTATCTGAATTTGAACCACTTAAAATTTTTCACGGCTGTGTATAAGTTTTCATGCATTTCCAGGACTTTGCACAACTTAGACTGAATATCACTGACCTAAGACAGGAAATCATGCCTGAGACAAGTAAGATGTTAGCCAAAGACTTTCCTTTTTGGTTTATTAAGACATAATTATTTCTCAGAGAGGCCTATTATCACTTTAGAGAGACTAATTCTGGGGCATAGTGGGTAAATTTTGATAGGAGAAGAAATAGTCATTGAAAGGATAATGATTCAATCACCAACCCTTGATCATTGAAAGTATCAGGGGCTCAGTCTGAAAAAGAAGGGATTAAATGGAAACCATAGAGGGTTTTGGAAGCCAATATAGCTATACTGAGCTAGGAAATTCTATGCCACATCCTACTAGGTAGTATGTGTATAACACCAACCTGCAAATTGTCCAGGCTGTATAATACCCAGTGAAGTCTCCCTTAGTTACATTTTAATTGTAACTTTCTTGAAAATAAAAAAGATGAAAAAATACAACTAAGGAAAAATGGAAATATAAGCATTATTAATTTTACATCAATTTTCTGCTCTTTGATCAATTTTCCACTCTTAAAGTGGGCTGATTTTGCCCCCTCCTGCTTCTTGCTCATGGATTTATTTCCAGGGTTCAACAGTCTGCTGTCATTATAAAGTATGTACACTGTGTTATGTGCAGGCCACTATGCTTACTGATGTTTGCCCTCTAACTTAAAGTATTGAAAAAGGAAAGAACACCCTCTTATTTCTCAGTATGTGAGTGGACCAAGCAGGGTGACAATATACAGCCTTGACATACTCCTTTTCCTATTTGGGGCCAGTCTGTTGTTCCATGTCCAGTTCTAACTGTTGCTTCTTGATCTGCACACAGATTTCTCAAGAGGCANAACTTATCAGACATATCACATAGCCTATTATCTCAGATCTTTTTCCTAAAGTTGACCCTTTTCTGAATCACTTGTGAATGGAAATAACAACTGATAACAAAAATTCTGATATTTTCATTTATACGCTTTAACATTCATTGTTAGAAAGTGAAAGTGTTAGTGGCTCAGTCATGTCTGACTCTTTGCAAGCCCCTGAATGACAGCCCATTAGGTTTCTCTGCCCATGGACCTCTCCAGGCAAGAATACTGAAGTGGATTGCCATTTCCTTCAGGGGATCTTCCCCACCCAGGAACTGAACCTGTGACCTGTGGCTCCTGCATTTCAGGTGGATTATTTACCGTCTAAGCCACCAGGGAAGACTTTAACATTGGTGGAGTTTTGATAAATGTCTAAATGAAAAAATAGAGGCAGTGAAATTCACCCTGGTCAATATTCTGTAACAGTCTAAGTGGGGAAATAATTTGAAAAAGTACAGATTCATGTCTAATTGAATCCCTTTGCTGAAACTAACACAACATTGTTTATTAATTATATGGCAATGTAAAATACAAATTTTTTAAAAAAGAAAAACTCATGCCCTTGGAACACGTGTCTTGGCCCGGCACTCTTATTTTACTTACAGATGTCTGAGCAAGGTGGTGCAAGAATATCTTCTCTTTCAGATCTTCCTATTTGGGCAGCTGGGAAAGAAGGTAACAAAAGAATCTGTCAGGACATGATTCTCAGTTTCACTTATTTAGAATTAAAGGTAAGTTGGGCAGTGGATTAGAAAAACAGCCTGTAATCAGATCAGCGACCCCTGTGAGACCCTGTCATTAAAACTTTAGTGTTGAGCCTGCAAACCTCTGTTCCTCTGATTAGGCAATTTACTCTATTTCCACTCTTCTGTCTGCCAAAACAGTTGCAGAATGCTTTCTAATTCTCTAGACTCATAAAATGTTTGGAGGAAAAGGAAAAAGTGGATTACCTCATTTAGTGATCCAACATGATGCAATCAGAAAACATGAGGAATTCATGGACAATATTAAAAAGAGACAAAAGCAGCTTAATTTACCCAGATGAACAGAAGGGCATGACCCCGGCTGAGTCCTAAAAGCCCAGGTTACATGCCTTTTCTCCTCAGTGTGTGTGGATCCCAGTGATAACTTATGTCAGTTAGCAACATGGTGGAGGGGACAGACTGGGGCTGAGTTTTCACTAAGCTGAGTATTTTGAAGGCCACAAAATGACTGCAGTTCCTCAGTTTCCACATCCGTTTGGTATGAATAATTACTCTGTCCACATTGCAAGTTTGTTTTGATGCAGTAATTAATTGGCAGGTGTTTTGAAAATACCTATATAAAATCAAAGGATGTTATTTAACTCATAAACTCCGACTTTGATTTTTAATTCAAATCTAGCCATTTTGGTGGGTTATTATTAAATATGGGCATCATGTTTTTTTACTGTACTTCATGTTTAAGACTGATACTGATTAAGGAATTGCAGGACAACATTTCAGAGGGCCATTGAAGTATTTATATTAGGATATTTTATGAAGATTCCTAGATTATTTATCTTGTTCCCATTAAAAGTGATTGGAAACATCCAGTCATTGTATTTTCTAAGCCAGTATGGGAAATCACAAATAGATCTCAGACGTGTTTTCTTCTCATCTGATCTAGATGAAGCTAGAGGACTGACCAAAAGCTTGCTCATAGTTTGATCCCTAAGTGCAATAAATTTCACATTTGTTTGTCTTAATAATATGAGTAAAGCCCTCTAACATCATGGTTGTTAACCTGATTAAATGAGAAGCCTTGGCTCCTCAGCGATGCCCCCTTGCCTGTGAAGAGTGAGTAAGAGTAAAGGGGATGAGGTCAGCTTGTAGGACATATAAAACATGAATAATGAGCAGGGGAGAAACACAACTGAGAAATGACAAAGGTATTGTGTGAATACCTTTCCTTACACTAAGGGCATTTGAACTGTTTTATACAGGCCTTAACCTTTCCTGTAAGGGTGTCTGTAAAAATAAGTGTTTTGTGACCCTCATTCATGACGGTTGTATAAATCAAGAAAATACTTTCCACAATAGAAGTGTCACATCTGCTTGTGAACCATGTTTAGTGGAGTTTGTGTCCTGTGATTTTTAAATCAAAGAATTTGTACCTCTCTCACATGGTTTTGAAGACTATGAATATAACATTGCACTGTGAAATGTTAGGGAGATTATTAGTAGTAAATGTGTTATTTTTAGTAATATAATGAAATATTTAATGTTTCATGACTGGCTCCTTCAGATGAAATTCTAGCACAAAATAAAATGTAAACATATACTGTATTTTAAAACATGTACTGTATTAGAACTGACACTTTAAAAGTGAAGTTATTTTTAAAAAGTCACAATTGTCCTGTCTGCCAACTGATTCACAAAAGCAATAAGGATCAGTGGGGATCAGAATCCTTAACAGTTCACCTCAGGTGCTCCTGTATGCTGCGTAAGAAGAGCATTTTCACCAGTTTCATTTTTTCTGTCTTTAAGGAGGAAAATAATTTATCTTTTGATGCATTATTGATAGTATGGAAGAAGTGGTTAAGATGTGAATATAGATACCAAAATGATGACTTCCTTCTTTATTTCCATTTACCTTTCTCCAGTACTAGCCTCCCCATTAACATGTGAGAAGAAAATTATGAGAGATACTAAAGAAGAGTAAAAATGAGATGGGGATATGTTGATGTGGCAGCATTAAAATATAAAAATAAGACAAAAGAAACCCGAGAGCATTCTGAGTGAGATATATTAGCACTGGTATATATTTGACACACCCACCCCCAGTTAAGGGGGAAAAAAAGGACAGGACTAGCCAAACAAAATTTTAAAAACACATATTCAGTTTTCACGAAAATTATTTTATAATCCCAAGAAGCCTGAAAAATAACTATCAGCCAACACCAAGAGCACTAAGTCACCTTTGGTGTTAATAGCTGTGTGGGAGGAAGCAGAGGAAATGAAAGTAACTTTGATGAACTTTATAGCAGGAAAACCTATGCATCTAACCGATAGTATGATATGCAGTCCAGAATCCCAGTTAGCATGGGAAGTTCAGTGGGCCAAATTCAGGAAGATAGCCCGGACTGAGAGGGGATTCCAAGGTTACCATTCAGGAATGAATATAGAAGGACCACTGAAAGGTTAGTTATTATGAGCCACACTGGACAAGTGAATTCTCAAGCTATCCAGCTGATGCTCTTTTCCAGTAAGGCCTGCAATATGAAAATATTGCTGAGACTGCAAACTTACCTGAGGAGGAAGAGGACAAAAGGAAGGAAAAAGACAGGACCAGGTAACAAAGGAGTCAGATCCCCAAAATACAGAGACTGTATTTTCTAATCTCCTACTCTGCCGTTAGGAGAGTCCCAAATCACAAATATTAGAAAGCGATTCTGTCCCACCTTTCTCTACTATTAGTGTAGAAAATATAACTTGAGAAAATATAAGTAATATAAAGGGATTACAGAAATATTGCAACTACAATTTTGAGATAACCACAATCAGAATAAAAAATTTGTACAAATAATGACATGAATAGTCTTTTAATATGAATGAAATATGTTAAAGAAATGAAATCTATAAAAGAATGAATGAATCAATCAGATTTAGATAAACACAGATGAGATAAAAGTGTTTAAAGAAAAGGACGATTTCTAAAGTAACTTGAAATAACTCATAAAATAATTTAAAATAACATATAAAATCATTTGGGAAATAAGGTCAAAGTGTAATTCAAAAAAGAGTATGTAAATATCTTGAATGATGTGTTAAGACAGATAACAATATGCAAACATTTTAAAATAATTGGGTAAAAGATATTAATGAGTATAAGTGATGGATGAAGATTAGAAGAACATAAGGCATATGTATAAAATGATTCCTACTAAATGAACCCAAGTGATAAGACAAAGCTAATCCTAAAACTTAAAATTCAATAAAAAATATTGGATCATCTTCAATTTCTTTCATCAGTGTTTTATATTTTTCAGAGTATAGGTCCTTCACCTCCTTGGTAAAGTTTATTCCTAGGTATTTTATTCTTTTTTGATATGATTTTAAACAAGATTGGTTTTGGGGTTTCTTTTTCTGGTGGTTCATTATTAGTGCATAGAAAAACAACAGATTTTCATGTATTAATCTTGTATCCTACAGCTTCCTTGAATTCATTTATTAATTCTAATAGATTTTTTTAGTGGAGCCTTTTTGGTTTTCTGCATATATTATCATGTCATCTGTAAATAGTGACAGTTTTATTTCTTCCCTTCCAATCTGGATGCCTTTCTATTCTGTTATCTGATTGTTGTTGTTACTAGGGCTTCCCATACTACCTAAATAGAAGTGAAAATGAGTGCCATTGTCTCTTCTTGATTTTAAAAGGAAAAGCTTTCAGCTTTCACCACTGAGTATGGTGAAGCTATAGGTCTTCCATAAATGAACTTTATTGTTTGGGATGGCAGTGTACTCAGTAAATAACAACAGTAACTCACAGTTTCTCTTTCATAAATAGGGTCTGATGAGATGTAAGTAAAAGACCAATGACTTCCAATTATAAGATAAATATGTTTTAGTGATGTACTGTGAAGCTTGGTGACTGTAGTTAACAATGCTGTATTGTATATTTCAAAGTTGCTAAGGAGAACAAATATTAAAAGGTTTTAACACAAGAAAATTGAACTTGTAACTATGTGAAGTGGTGGATATGGTAACTAAACACTGTGTGTACATATGTATACTTAAAGGTAACTCATTGTTATATTTATTGTATCTGAAGAAAGATGGAAAAAAAGTCTCATGAGTCATCTCAGAAATCTTCCTTTGTTTTTCTTCCTGCTTGGGCTATGGATGTAATGGTTGGTGTTCCACAACCATCTTGTTACTATGAGGTAAACTTGAGGGTAGACATCAACTACAAAGAACGGAGACCTGTTTTTTGCAAAAGAAAACTAGACACCATCATGTTTATGCCATTATATTGAGAGGTATCTTTTACTATCAGTTTAATGTAGTTTTTGGCAAATACACACATCATATATTTAAAGATATTATAACTCAATAGTATACCTCTAAGAATTACTACTTTTAGTTATTTAAATCTTAACTTTATCATAAATTTAATGACAGTCAGCATTACTAGGCCTGTTCTCAGAACCTAGGCAAATTTCGCATTTTGAGGACTGCTATTTGAGGCATCCAGTCAAATCACTTTGTGGCAAATAGAAGGGAAAAAGTGAGAGCAGTGACAGATTTTATTTTCTTGGGCTCCAAAATCACTGCAGATGGTGACTGCAGCCATGAAATAAAAAGATGCTTGCTCCTTGGAAGAAAAGCTATGACAAAACTAGACAGCATATTAAAAAGCAGAGACATCACTTTGCCGACAAAGGTCCATATAGTCAAACCTACAGTTTCTTCAGTAGTCACGTGCAGATGTGAGAGTTGGACCATAAAGAAGGTTGTGTGCCAAAGAATTGATGTCTTCGAATTGTGGTGCTGGAGAAGATTCTTGAGAGTCTGTTGGACTGCAAGGAAGTCAAACTAGTCACTCCTAAAGGAAATCAGCCCTGAATATTCATTGGAAGGACTGATGCTGAAGGAGAAGCTCCAATATTTTGGCCACCTGATGCAAAGAGCTGACTCACTGGAAAAGACCCTGATGCTGGGAAAGATTGAAGGCAAGAGGAGAAAGGAGCATCAGAGGATGAGATGGTTAGATAGCATCACTGATTCCATGAACATGAATTTAAGCAAACTGGGAGACAGTGAAGGACAGGGAAGTCTGGCATGCTGCAGTCCTTGGGGTCGCAAAGAGTCAGACACGGCTTAGCAACTAGAGAAAAACAACAATGTGTAGAAACATAAAAATGCTGGCAGTATCTAGTACAGGAGGAAATAAGTAAAACTGTGATGAGAATTTCTTTAATAATAATGATTTGGGATAGAGATGTTATTTGCAATCCAGAAATATAAGAACATTATGTAACCCTTAAAGATTGGGAGAAAAACTAACACACTTTTAAGGTGGTAACATCAAAATTTCACCCAAACATATATTGAATTTTGAGGACTGAATGGAAGCAGCATGAATTTGGCTCATGGTTACAAATATCTTATTATTTCCCTTTAGTCTAAGCGATCAGAAGTGTAGCCAAATGTTCCTTAATATCCCTCCTCACAGAGCATATAGAAAGATTTTTGCATGTGTAGATTTTATTATTGTTGTTCTTTTATTTTGAAGTTAATATTAGTATAGATTTTTCTATACTGAAAAATAATAAAACTGCACTCTGAAATTATATAATTTTGTTTTTCATTTAATGAGACTGGCCAGCTCAGGGGTTAGTTGGCATTTAAGAAATTTTATGAAATAACCTATTAGACTTTACACACAGAATGAGAGAGATAATAAAACATAGAGAAGGGAGATATGGAAAGAAAAAAATCTTCTGTGCACTTGAGATAATAAATATACTTTCAAAAAAGAGTAAATTTTATCAGTGGTAATGCCTGTTCAAAATTAGATTTGGTTCTTTAGGTTCAAACTATTTTCATAGGGTCATTGAGGAGTCAATGAAATCTGCTAATGATTTTCATGTTTTTAACAAGTATGACATGATTCTATTTCCATTAGTGGTCATGCCTTTGAATTTGCATGTTAAACATATTTTCATATCCCATTCGATGTAGGTCACTTTGGCTTCATTCTTTGAATTTGCAAGGCAGTTCTCAGAATAATCCTTCTAAACCTGCCTCACCAGGTAGTTTTTTGAGAACTTTTGTTCTCTGATGGGCAATATTGGTGATTTCAGCATTCCCATGGAAATGTCTTTTATTTCTCTGGAATTTTAGGTTTAAAATCTTTGGAAGGAAATAAAAAGAGTATAAAAATGAGAGTTTAGGTCGACAACTCAGCAGGGTTCAACACTGCCTGCAAGCTACAAAGAGGGAGGTCCTCCTAAAGAACTCATATAGATAGACTTATGTTTTTTGCAACTTGTTTTTGGTTCCCAGTTTGCAACTGGAAAATTTTTGTGTCTTTTCAGTTGCAAAGAACTGTCATATAAAGTCAAAGAATTATAGGTTAAAGTACACAGTTATAGCGTTTAGTATTATTTTGAATGGTTTACATTTTGTAACACAGTTTATTTACTCCAAACTTGTTTATTTAAGTTTCCTTGAGTATTGTTTCATAAACGTTTACCACACAGAAGGGCATGGAGCAGAAGCTAACTTTCCGTAGCTTTCTTGCAGTCATTTTTCAATAGCTGTTATCAGCAATGCAACTTGTCAAATGCACATCTCAGTTTACAATTTGAGGAGAAATCAGAAAGAATTCTAAGATATTTATCCTTAACATGATGGGGTCAGTTCAGTTCAGTTCAGTCTCTCAGCCATGTCTGACTCTTTACGACACCATGAATCTCAGTACCCCAGGCCTCCCTGTCCATCACCAACTCTCGGAGTTCACTCAGACTCACGTCCATCGAGGCAGTGATGCCATTCAGCCATCTCATCCTCTGTCGTCCCCTTCTCCACCTGCCCCCAATCCCTCCCAGCATCAGAGTCTTTTCCAATAAGTCAACTCTTTGCATGAGGTGTTCAAAGTACTGGAGTTTCAGCTTCAACATCATTCCCTCCAAAGAAATCCCAGGGCTGATCTCCTTCAGAATGGACTGGGTGGATCTCCTTGCAGTCCAAGGGACTCTCAAGAGTCTTCTCCAACACCACAAGCATCAACTCTTCGGCGCTCAGCTTTCTTCACGGTCCAACTCTCACATCCGTACATGACCACAGGAAAAACCATAGCCTTGACTAGACGGACCTTTGTTGGCAAAGTCAAGTCTCTGCTTTTGAATATGCTATCTAGGTTGGTCATAACTTTCTTTCCAAGGAGTAAGCATCTTTTAATTTCATGGCTGCAGTCACCGTCTGCAGTGATTTTGGAGCCCCCCAAAATAAAATCTGACACTGTTTCAACTGTTTCCTCATCTATTTCCCATGCTAGTCATCCTTTATATGCATGCTTAGTCGCTCAGTCTTGATTGACTCTGTGAATGTAGCCCACCAGGCTCCTCTGTCCATGAGACTTTTTCCAGGCAAGAATACTGGAGTGGGTTGCCATTTCCTCCTCCAGGAGATCTTCCCAAAGGAGAAATCAAACCCGTATCTTTTGTGTCTCCTGTACTGTAGGCAGATTCTTTACCACTGAGCCATTGGAGAAGACCTAGCTATGCTTATATAGAGTCAAATAAGGCTGAAAGTAACCACTAAGCATAAAATAATCCCTAGAATTGACACAGTCCATCAAATAAACCCAAGTCATTTCTATCCATGTCTGTATCAATTAGTGGGAAAGTAGTGAGACTGGTTCCAAATAGGAAAAGGAGTACGTCAAGGCTGTATATTGTCACCCTCCTTATTTAACTNTGATGCAAAGAGCTGACTCACTGGAAAAGACCCTGATGCTGGGAAAGATTGAAGGCAAGAGGAGAAAGGAGCATCAGAGGATGAGATGGTTAGATAGCATCACTGATTCCATGAACATGAATTTAAGCAAACTGGGAGACAGTGAAGGACAGGGAAGTCTGGCATGCTGCAGTCCTTGGGGTCGCAAAGAGTCAGACACGGCTTAGCAACTAGAGAAAAACAACAATGTGTAGAAACATAAAAATGCTGGCAGTATCTAGTACAGGAGGAAATAAGTAAAACTGTGATGAGAATTTCTTTAATAATAATGATTTGGGATAGAGATGTTATTTGCAATCCAGAAATATAAGAACATTATGTAACCCTTAAAGATTGGGAGAAAAACTAACACACTTTTAAGGTGGTAACATCAAAATTTCACCCAAACATATATTGAATTTTGAGGACTGAATGGAAGCAGCATGAATTTGGCTCATGGTTACAAATATCTTATTATTTCCCTTTAGTCTAAGCGATCAGAAGTGTAGCCAAATGTTCCTTAATATCCCTCCTCACAGAGCATATAGAAAGATTTTTGCATGTGTAGATTTTATTATTGTTGTTCTTTTATTTTGAAGTTAATATTAGTATAGATTTTTCTATACTGAAAAATAATAAAACTGCACTCTGAAATTATATAATTTTGTTTTTCATTTAATGAGACTGGCCAGCTCAGGGGTTAGTTGGCATTTAAGAAATTTTATGAAATAACCTATTAGACTTTACACACAGAATGAGAGAGATAATAAAACATAGAGAAGGGAGATATGGAAAGAAAAAAATCTTCTGTGCACTTGAGATAATAAATATACTTTCAAAAAAGAGTAAATTTTATCAGTGGTAATGCCTGTTCAAAATTAGATTTGGTTCTTTAGGTTCAAACTATTTTCATAGGGTCATTGAGGAGTCAATGAAATCTGCTAATGATTTTCATGTTTTTAACAAGTATGACATGATTCTATTTCCATTAGTGGTCATGCCTTTGAATTTGCATGTTAAACATATTTTCATATCCCATTCGATGTAGGTCACTTTGGCTTCATTCTTTGAATTTGCAAGGCAGTTCTCAGAATAATCCTTCTAAACCTGCCTCACCAGGTAGTTTTTTGAGAACTTTTGTTCTCTGATGGGCAATATTGGTGATTTCAGCATTCCCATGGAAATGTCTTTTATTTCTCTGGAATTTTAGGTTTAAAATCTTTGGAAGGAAATAAAAAGAGTATAAAAATGAGAGTTTAGGTCGACAACTCAGCAGGGTTCAACACTGCCTGCAAGCTACAAAGAGGGAGGTCCTCCTAAAGAACTCATATAGATAGACTTATGTTTTTTGCAACTTGTTTTTGGTTCCCAGTTTGCAACTGGAAAATTTTTGTGTCTTTTCAGTTGCAAAGAACTGTCATATAAAGTCAAAGAATTATAGGTTAAAGTACACAGTTATAGCGTTTAGTATTATTTTGAATGGTTTACATTTTGTAACACAGTTTATTTACTCCAAACTTGTTTATTTAAGTTTCCTTGAGTATTGTTTCATAAACGTTTACCACACAGAAGGGCATGGAGCAGAAGCTAACTTTCCGTAGCTTTCTTGCAGTCATTTTTCAATAGCTGTTATCAGCAATGCAACTTGTCAAATGCACATCTCAGTTTACAATTTGAGGAGAAATCAGAAAGAATTCTAAGATATTTATCCTTAACATGATGGGGTCAGTTCAGTTCAGTTCAGTCTCTCAGCCATGTCTGACTCTTTACGACACCATGAATCTCAGTACCCCAGGCCTCCCTGTCCATCACCAACTCTCGGAGTTCACTCAGACTCACGTCCATCGAGGCAGTGATGCCATTCAGCCATCTCATCCTCTGTCGTCCCCTTCTCCACCTGCCCCCAATCCCTCCCAGCATCAGAGTCTTTTCCAATAAGTCAACTCTTTGCATGAGGTGTTCAAAGTACTGGAGTTTCAGCTTCAACATCATTCCCTCCAAAGAAATCCCAGGGCTGATCTCCTTCAGAATGGACTGGGTGGATCTCCTTGCAGTCCAAGGGACTCTCAAGAGTCTTCTCCAACACCACAAGCATCAACTCTTCGGCGCTCAGCTTTCTTCACGGTCCAACTCTCACATCCGTACATGACCACAGGAAAAACCATAGCCTTGACTAGACGGACCTTTGTTGGCAAAGTCAAGTCTCTGCTTTTGAATATGCTATCTAGGTTGGTCATAACTTTCTTTCCAAGGAGTAAGCATCTTTTAATTTCATGGCTGCAGTCACCGTCTGCAGTGATTTTGGAGCCCCCCAAAATAAAATCTGACACTGTTTCAACTGTTTCCTCATCTATTTCCCATGCTAGTCATCCTTTATATGCATGCTTAGTCGCTCAGTCTTGATTGACTCTGTGAATGTAGCCCACCAGGCTCCTCTGTCCATGAGACTTTTTCCAGGCAAGAATACTGGAGTGGGTTGCCATTTCCTCCTCCAGGAGATCTTCCCAAAGGAGAAATCAAACCCGTATCTTTTGTGTCTCCTGTACTGTAGGCAGATTCTTTACCACTGAGCCATTGGAGAAGACCTAGCTATGCTTATATAGAGTCAAATAAGGCTGAAAGTAACCACTAAGCATAAAATAATCCCTAGAATTGACACAGTCCATCAAATAAACCCAAGTCATTTCTATCCATGTCTGTATCAATTAGTGGGAAAGTAGTGAGACTGGTTCCAAATAGGAAAAGGAGTACGTCAAGGCTGTATATTGTCACCCTCCTTATTTAACTTATATGCAGAGTACATCATGAGAAACACTGGGTTGGATGAAGCAAAAGCTAGAATCCAGATTACCACGAGAAATATCAATAACCTCAGATATGCAAATGACACCATCCTTATGGCAGAAAGTGAAAATGGAACTGAAAAGCCTCTTGATGCAAGTGAAAGAGGAGAGTGAAAAAGTTGACTTAAATCTCAACATTCAGAAAATGAAGATCATGGCATCGGGTCCCATCAATTCATGGGAAATAGATGGGCAAACAGTGGAAACAGTGTCAGACTTTACTTTTGGGGGCTCCAAAATCACTGCAGATGGTGATTGCAGCCATGAAATTAAAAGATGCTTACTCCTTGGAAGGAAAGTTATGACCAACCTAGATAGCATATTCAAAAGCAGAGACTTGACTTTGCCAACAAAGGTCCGTCTAGTCAAGGCTATGGTTTTTCCTGTGGTCATGTATGGATGTGAGAGTTAGACCATGAAGAAAGCTGAGTGCTGAAGAATTGATGCTTTTGAACTGTGGTGTTGGAGAAGACTCTTGAGAGTCCCTTGGACTGCAAGGAGATCCACTCAGTCCATTCTGAAGGAGATCGGCCCTGGTATTTCTTTGGAAGGAATGATGCTGAAGCTGAAACTCCAGTACTTTGGACACCTCATGCAAAGAGTTGACTCATTGGAAAAGAGTCTGATGCTGAGAAGGACTGGGGGTAGGAGGAGAAGGGGATAACAAAGGATGAGATGGCTGAATGGCATTACCAACTCGATGGACATGAGTTTGAGTGAACTCTGGGAGTTGGTGATGGACAGGGAGGCCTGGCGTGCTGCAATTCATGGGGTCCCAAAGAGTCAGACATGACTGAGTGACTGAACTTAACTGAAGTGAGAAACTCCAGAGAATCTGGGTAGTGGACTCAAGTTCCAACTCTGCAGCTTATCACCTTCCTAAACTTTGACTGTTGTTGTTGTTCAGTCACTAAGTCATGTCCAACTCTGTGACCCCATGGACTGCAGCACGCCAGGCTTCCTTGTCCTTCTCTATCTCTCAGTTTGCTCAAACTCATATCCATTGAATCAGTGATGTCATCCAACCGTCTCACTCCCTTATCCTCCTGCCCTCAACTGTCCCAACATCAGTGTCTTTTCCAATGAATCGGCTTTTTACATCAGGTAGCCAAAGTATTGGAGCTTCAGCTTCAGCATCAGCCCTAAACTTTAGAAAGCCGTTTAAATTCTTCAGTGTTCCTTTCTTCATTTGTGATAATTGTGAATGTGATAACAATATCATTGAGCTGCAAGGAAAAAACTTACAATAACTTATTAGAAAGTTGTTGAATATTTTTTATGTGCAAGCATTGTTTTAACTTTACATGGAGTATGTCAGCTTGCTCAACAGCCCTTTGAAATACATACTGCAGTGATTTCCACTGCAAGGGAAGGAAGCTGTGACTAACAGTTTAGATAACATTTCCAAGATCACAAAGATCACAAGTCTTAGAGTTGAAGTTTGTCCTTAGGAATTTGTCCATCTGTCTCCAGAACTCAGGCTTTTAACTTCACCATCACACAGTAATTTGTAGGACTTTAAAGCCTACAGCGGTGTAAAGTAGTAGCATTTTTATTATAAAAACTTGATCGTTGTAACTGCAAATCAGTTAGTTATTAAAACTGCTTAATAGAGGCAGGAATACCTTTGATTGGGAGGACTTCTGGCTGTTCATCTAAGTTTCTGTTTTGCCCTTAGGAAGTCTGAGGCAAAAAGATTAGACTAGTATCTGTTCGACTTATTGATGACGCCACCCTGAAACATGTTCTTATTCTTGAGAGTATCCAGTGGAATGTGAAAGATATTTTTGATAAAGATGTTTGATCACAGTATGTGAGAAACTGCTTTTCTCAGCATAATTCCTGTCTGAAAGGGAAAGAGAGAATAATTAGATCAATAGCACACCTTCTATATCCTCCTTGTTCCAAAGACCATGAATATTTTGTCTATATACTGCTATTAAGGATACTAAGTTGTGTATAATACTAACTTTAAAATTTCAAATTGCTTTCTGAGTTATACATTAAGCGTTGGTTATAGATGCATTACCGTGGTCTGGTATCTATAAGCTAATTTTCTCATTAATTAGTATGCCTGTGGCATCTGATACCATATGCTTCAGTGTTCCAAAAAATTTACCATAGCATGACTTTGTTACTGCAAATCATAACATTGGTGATACATGATTTACCAAGCACAGTCATATTTGACAGAAGCTTCAAACAGTTATTACAGCATATTTAGTATGCACTTCATCAAAGCCTTGTGAATAGTCTCAGAGATGGTAACAAATACAGTTATACAAAAAACACATTAAAGCCACAACAAGTGGGATCAATCATTTCAGTGAATGAGTACTCTCCATGTGATTTTTAAAATATTTGTCAGTGTTTTCACATAGTTTTGTCAAAACGATGCCCTCTGGAATATAAGATCACTCTGTCATAGAAATATTAATAAAGGACTTATACATTTCTCCAAACACTTAATTCTAATTTTATACATATCCTTCAATTGCTTAATATATATTTAAACATTTTTCTTAAAACACTTTTGAATATTAAGTTCTTTTTTTCAAATAGTTTTTAGACTTTTTCTACACATATGTGTTTCCATATGCCTCTAGGAGACTGCCACTTTTATCCTTATTTCTCAGATGTGGATGTCTTCAGTTCAGAGTGATTGGATTTGGTTTCTAATTAGCAAGTTAAAAAGTTAAAAGGCAAGAGTAAATGGTGGCACTGTATCTCTAACCACCACCCACTGATAAATTGTTTCCTTTTATTGTTTCAGTGACTTGAGCCTGGTCCACAGCCAGAGTCACTTACCCACTGAATGTTTGTATGTTGTAGCTTATGCACATCTTATAAATTTTTTTTTTTAATTAAAATGGGAGCATTGTTCTTTGTGTCTCTGTATCCTAGAGAAGCGGAGTAGGCAATGGCAACCCACTCCAGTACTCTTGCCTGGAAAACCCCATGGACGGAGGAACCTGGTAGGCTGCAGTCCATGGGGTCGCTGACAGTCGGGCATGACTGAGCGACTTTACTTTCACTTTTCCTATTCAGTAGCATAGGCTTCCCTGGTGGTTCAGATGGTAAAGCATCTGCCTACAATGCGGGAGACCTGGGTTTGATCTCTGGGTCGGGGAGATCCACTGGAGAAGGCAACGGCAATCCAATCCAGTACTCTTGCCTGGAAAATCCCATGGACGGAGGAGCATGATAGGCAATAATGGGGTCTCAAAGAGTTGAACACGAGTGAGCTACTTCACTTTCACTTTCAAAAACAAAATAATTAAAGCAAATTTAAAAATCCTTTTAGAATTTTCTTTACAGAAGTAAGTAGCTTTAGGAAATATGGAGCTGACCGTGTTATTTTATTGTTGAGAGAAATGAAATCCAGCGAGATTCAATGAGCTGTTGAGTTATATACCTCAGAATGACAAATTCGGGCCCCAAATCTGAACCTGATGCATCGGATGTTGCTCTTTGGACTTTGTTGAAGTTTTATTGTTCACTAAGGAATAATTGGCAACAGATCAAGGTGATGAATATGAATGTTTATCTTTTTACCTGAGAGTAAGGGAACCAAAGGGTCTGAGGTGATATCTCTTTTTGACACTTACTGCTTGTCATTTGAACTTGTCCTTTGAATAAGGTATGGGGATGCCAATAAATAGTTTAAACTTCCTGCCTCTTTTTTCAGCCAATTCAGATGTAGTCATTGGCCTTTCCTACTACACATTGGGTTTGGTGGAAAAGCATGTAGGTTTAGTATGATATCAGCCAAAATTCTACCAAAATGCTCATGAACATTCACCATGACTAAAATATATATTAAAATTTTAAAAAAACAGCTAAGATCATCCTAAAATAGAATAGATTTGTGTGTCAATATTTATTTTTCAAACTAAATTGGTACAATAAGAGACAAGTAATCTAACAGAGTCAAGAGACAGGTATACACAGGCACAATGACTGTGACTTTATGATAAAAAAATATAACTGAAAAATAGTGAGGAAAGGATGATTTAGCTCATTGAATAGTAATGGGTCAACTGTCTACATAAAAAAGAGAGCGAAATTCTTAATCACTCTTTGACACAGTAGATAATACCCAATTCCTGATTGTATGTCTAAATATGAGTGGTAAAGTTCTCATATAATCCTTGAAGATCAAAATTGAGATTGTTAATATTATAAAATAGGAAATAAATATCACTAAAATAAGCTATGAGTAATATTATTTCATTAAAATTAAAAAATTCTGTTTATCAAAAGACACTACTGCTGCTGCTAAGTCGCTTCCGTCGTGTCCGACTCTGTGTGACCCCATAGACGGCAGCCCACCAGGCTCCCCCGTCCCTGGGATTCTCCAGGCAAGAACACTGGAGTGGGTTGCCATTTCCTTCTCCAAAGCAGGAAAGTGAAAAGAGAAAGTGAAGTCGCTCAGTCATGTCTGATTCTTAGCGACCCCATGGACTGCAGCCTACCAGGCTCCTCTGTCCATGGGATTTTCCAGGCAAGAGTACTGGAGTGGGGTGCCACTTATTGAGTAGGTGAATACATTTTCAACATAAATAATGCTCAAAAGTATTTTGTCCAGTGGATATATAAAAATCTTGCACATATTAATAAAAATGAGACAGATAATCCAACAGAAAAATTCATAAGATTGAGTAAGCTGTTCACAAAAGAAGATATCTAAATGGCCAATAAAAATAATAGAAGGTGCTCAACCTCATTATTNTATTGAGTAGGTGAATACATTTTCAACATAAATAATGCTCAAAAGTATTTTGTCCAGTGGATATATAAAAATCTTGCACATATTAATAAAAATGAGACAGATAATCCAACAGAAAAATTCATAAGATTGAGTAAGCTGTTCACAAAAGAAGATATCTAAATGGCCAATAAAAATAATAGAAGGTGCTCAACCTCATTATTCAACAGGAAAATGCAACCTCAATATAACATCCTATACATTGTAGTAATGACTGTATGCAGGTCAGGAAGCAACAGTTAGAACTGGACATGGAACAACAGACTGGTTCCAAACAGGAGAAGGAGTACGTCAAGGCTGTATATTGTCACCCTGCTTATTTAACTTATATTCAGAGTACATCATGAGAAATGCTGGGCTG
>SJYA01000603.1:240074-275411 GCA_006410615.1 Neotragus moschatus | reverse complement strand
GGAAAAGACTCTGATGCTGGGAGGGATTGGGGGCAGGAGGAGAAAGGGATGACCGAGGATGAGATGGCTGGATGGCACCACTGACTCGATGGACAAGAGCTGAGTGAACTCCAGGAGTTGGTGATGGACAGGGAGGCCTGGTGTGCTGCGATTCATGGGGTCACAAAGAGTCGGACATTACTGAGCGACTGAACTGAACTGAAAATAATGTTAATATAAAGATCTTACAATGATGTGGAACAATTCCAATTCTGATGTGACTATTAATTATTAAATCATTTTAGAAAACTACTAAGTAGTGTCTTCTAAGTTTGACATAAATATATACTATAGCCTATGAATTCCATTCCTGAGTGGGTTCTCAATAGAATTTTGTGTATATGTGTACTGAAGTGACAATTTTGCATATGTGTGCACCAAGCATGTACAAAGCTGTTCAGAGCAACATTGTTTTTAATAGCCCCATAGTGAAAATCTCCCGAATGCCCATTATTAGTAAAATGGACAAAGTGTGGTATATTCATATCTTAGGATACTATATATATATGTATATACATATAAAATCATTATTGATAGAGTTATAGTGAATTCTACAAACCTATTTTGAGTGAAAGAAACTAGCCAAAATATACATATTGTATTCTTCAATTTATTTGAAGTTCAAAAATAAAAAAAAATTAAAGCTTTTAGAATTCAGGGTCATAGTTATCTCTTGGGAGACATGAAGGGTAGCAATTGTAAAATAGTATGCTATGAATTTCTGATGTGGTATCAATAGTATTTTTCTTGACTTTGGTGGTAATCATATTTGTATCTTGGTGATAATTCTTTGAATTCTGCACATATGATTTGAATATAATTCTGCCTAGATGCTTTTAGTTTTAAAAATTATTTGAAAAATAAGGCTTATCAAAAAGAGGACTTGGGTACTATCTTCCTAGACTGCTAATAAACTCTTAGGCTTAAAAACACTTTCTCTTGTTTTATACAATTTTAAACCCAAACCTTGATTTCTCTGTACATTTGCTATAATCACACCTTAGATAAAATCAACCCTGTTGCTAATATCTTTTGGTACCATCCAGTTCTTGGCATCTATTTGTAGCATACAGAAGAAAGTAGATTTTCAAGCATCCTTAGGAAAATTGTTGTTTAAATGCATTTGTGTTGCTTGAAGTATCATCTGCATGAGATAATTGAGATTCTAGAATACAATTAAACCAGCTTGCTAGTTTTTTTTTTTTTTTTTAATCACAGGAATCCGATATACTTGGAGATTTGAGAGCCTTATTTGTAGCTTTATTTCTAAGCTTTATTAATTATGAAGCTCATTCTTGTGGGGATGGCTGACTAAGTTGGTATTGGAAAAGTGGCTGGAGAAAATGGCTTTTATTTACTTCTGACCCATCTATCTCTGAAATGGAACGAAGATAATATTCTTTAGGGTATTTTATATCTCCAGGCCTCTGGAAATATTTCTGTGAAGCAACACCCAGGCAAAAATCAAGTAAATGGTCTTTAATTTTCCACCTCAAATAAATGATCCAAATGCACAAAGTTTATGGAGAGACCATAAATACAGTACTTGTCATCAATTAATACACAGATAAATTTGAATACCTGAAGCAACTATTTCTAGGCACAGTAAGAATATTGATATACATTCCCAATGATATGATAGAGATTTCTAATTTTACTTTGATGAATTCAGGGTAAGTGATAATTTTAAATTTCTTTTAATACTTCTCATCTACTTCTAAGCCTGTGTACAATTTTATATTTCCTATTTTGTGGCATGTATCAGAGGTAATTTTTAACTCAGTATATAGTTTGTGTTGTCTCACTTTTTTGCTGCTTTATATTTCAGCCTCTAGGTCATTCTACCTGCTAATGTATAGTTTGTCTTTTTCTTCACTTTCTATGTTTGTTTTTTTTGGCACAAAATTTGATATTTTTTAATATGCAAAAACAATGACACAGTGAAACTTGTATACAAAAAACATATTTTTATAGATGTGAGAAGCGATGTATTTTTTAAAAAATTAAGCAGTGAAAATTGTCTAGATACGTACACTTGTAAATGTCTATGCCTATCTGAGGATGTGGATTGACAAATTATTGAATATATCAATATTCAAAGCTTTATTAACAGTAAGTCAGTAAATCAGTATTGGTATGTGACGTGTTGAAATGTACTAGACATAAATTGTTGTGGAAATGACTTTTGATGAGGTTTTAGGAATGTAAATGCATTGAATGATACTATATTTTTATAACCTCTCTGAAATGTTGTTGTTGTTGTTGTGTTAGCACTCAGTCATGTCTCACTCTTTGCAATCCCATGGACTGTAACCCACCAGGCTCAGTTTTCCATAGAATCTCCAGGCAACCCACTGGAGTGGGTTGACATTTCCTTCTCCAGGGGTTCTTCCCAACCCAGGGATCGAACCTGGGACTCCTGCCTTACAGGAAGATTCTTTACCACCTGAGACACCAGAAGTTGATCTGACATATTATCAAACTGTAAACTACATGAAGAATGATGACTAGGGAAGAGTAAGATGCACATGGAGGACTAATTCAACCAGGATCTTCCTGTTGTAATACTGTTAATAAAGTCTTACTCCAGTATTTGAATTTCTTAGAAAAAATCTGGATAGGTTCTGGATCTTTAGCAGAATAAGTAATATTACTCATATTGCTTGGATAAATTTGGATCACTGCATAGATTAAAGCATAATTTAAAAAGCAAAATCATAACTCTCAGGTAAATAGAAATTGTGTTGTTTAGTCGCTAAGTCCTGTCTGAATCTTTGCAACCCAATGGACTGCAGCATGCTGCTCTTCCCTGTCCTTCACTATCTCCCTGAGTTTGCTCAAACTCATGTGCATTGAGTCAGTGATGCTATCTGACCATCCCTGATAGCTCAGTTGTTAAAGAATCTGCCTGCAATGCAGGAGACCTTGGTTTGATTCCTGGGTTGCGAAGATCCACTGGAGAAGGGATAGGCTACCCACTTCAATATTCTTAGGCTTCCCTTGTGGCTCAGCTGGTAAAGACTCTGCCTGTAATGCACAGGACCTACCTAGGTTCAATCCCTGGATTGGGAAGATCACCTGGAGAAAGGAAAGACAATCTTTAGGTAACTTTTTTCAGAGTATAATATTGAAAAAATGTATACCCCAGTTACTTGCATTAGTTCCAAGTTTGGGGGAGTTTTTCTGATACAAAAATGTATCATATACAAAAAACCTATGCAGCTTATCTTCATAAAATATAGAATTTGAAATTGGGAAATAAGATTTTCCCCGCTTTTCTGAGGGTAAAATTACCCCTTAATTCAAGTTCCAGCCTACAGTTTATTAAATACCAAAAGGAAGACATGTGCTTTCAAGAGGTGTAAAAACTGTGGGTGTTTATACTTCTAGTAATGTGATGAAATTGCCTGTAACTAATAGAGTGTGAAATTGTCTCCCAAGGAACATAATGAGGTCCTAAGGAAAATATAGCTTAAAACAGGAGTAGAAGGAGGTCTGGAAAATACAAGCAAGGAGAATCACTGCTACCTTGGAAGGTGATTTTTAAGTTGTTACAAAGTATCACTGCCTCTAATTTTATTTTCATTCATGACTGGCCATATGCCATTTTAACATTGACTTACCTAATTTATATATACTCCAGAAAACAAAATGAAATCAAGGAATCCAGTGCTTATTGCTGTAAATATCATTAAGATACAACAAATATTTGCTACTTAGTGTTGTCTGGAGACATGCACTATGGGGAAAATTGCTAAACTGGTTTTCCTAGATCTCAACACCGATTTTGTGCATCACTGATATTCTAGTCATGTGTCTTGTTAAATATATGAAATGGAATAATGGTTTTGTGATGTGGGTAATTACTCTTGAGGGTCTTCTCTAAGAACTTAAGCTACTTCAGGAACCAACAGAATTAGATATAAAGGAGTTTCTGTTGTAAACCAGATACATTATATTGATGAAAACAGATAAACTCAGTACATTTTAGTGTATATAATGATAATAAATAGGAAGATATCCCTAGTGATTTAAATTAAAATGACAATTAAAAGTCTAGAAGTAGACTTTTTTATACTTATTATCAGCACTTCATTAATATTTTCCTAAGTAACTTGTCATATATCAGTGTCTTTTAAAATTTAAGTGTTATCATCAGACCCTGCATTTCTTCATCCTAAAATCTAGGGGCTCTCTTTCATGATAGTGGTGTATCTCTCAAGCATGAGTTTGAATGACACTATATATAATTTTTCTTACATAGAACTATTGTAAACCTGAAAAATTGAATGCAAGCAAACATCACTAATATCAGTTGTCTTATGGTCAATGAATTTCCTCACATTTGACTGTCTACATTTGTTTCTATTTCACCACTGACACTGCAGTTTTGTAGTAATTTCAAGTAAACTGGCTTTTGTTGTTTAATTGTTTGATTTTCCAGGAATGATTTAGTAATTAGATCTGTATTAAATATTAGATATTTATATAAATGTATGATCATTAAAATTTTAATGGTATTAAGCCCACTAAATTTAGAGACTGTATCGCGTGAGGGAAACACTTTTGCTAGCATCTGTATCCTACATTGGAGAAGGGAACCACTACCCACTCCAGTATTCTGGCCTGGAGAATTCCATAGACTGTTTGGTCCATGGGATTGCAAAGAGTTGGACACGACTGAATGACTTTAACTTCACTTATCCTACACACTCTACTACTATTAGGGTTCTTCTGCTGTGCAAGAAGAATCCACAATAAAAATATTTTGCTTCTAAGAGTGATTGTCATTTAAACATAAAAATTAGAATTTTCATTTAAAAATTTTGTGTTCAACACTGATAAGCAGGTGTGTGCCTGCATGCTCTGCTACTGCTGCTGCTAAGTCGCTTCAGTCGTGTCCGACTCTGTGCGACCCCATAGACGAGAGCCCACCGGGCTCCCCCGTCCCTGGGACTCTCCAGGCAAGAACTCTGGAGTGGGTTGCCATTTCCTTCTCCAATGAGTGAAAGTGAAAAGGGAAAGTGAAGCCGCTCAGTTGTGTCCAACTCCTAGTNTGCTGCTAAGTCGCTTCAGTCGTGTCCGACTCTGTGCGACCCCATAGACGAGAGCCCACCGGGCTCCCCCGTCCCTGGGACTCTCCAGGCAAGAACTCTGGAGTGGGTTGCCATTTCCTTCTCCAATGAGTGAAAGTGAAAAGGGAAAGTGAAGCCGCTCAGTTGTGTCCAACTCCTAGTGACCCCATGGACTACAGCCTACCAGACTCCTCCGTCCATGGGATTTTCCAGGCAAGAGTACTGGAGTGGGGTGCCATTGCCTTCTCCAGCTTGCATGCTCAGTCATGTCCAATTCTGTCCATGGGATTCTCCAGGCGAGAATACTGGACTAGGTATTCTTCCTGGCCTCCTCTAGGGGTCTTCCTGACCCAGGGACTGAACCTACATTTCCTGTGTCTTCTGCATTGAAGGCAGAGTCTTTACCACTGATATTTGCATATGCAAATACAGACATTCTATATAAGTTTACCTTTATTTTGTTTATTTGTTAAGGTATAAAATCCAATGTTGTAAGGTGTGAAACACATAGACATTTTGTTCATATTTACTAATTCTATATTCAGCATATTTATAAATTACTGTAGTTAATTAATCAGAAAAATATTGCTAAGAAATTTCCAAAGTTTGTAATTATCACTAGATGAAATATGACTAATTTGAGATGATTCACTAAAAAGATGAATAAATTGAGCCTATCATGATAGTATATATCTGTTAAAAGTGTTTTGAAAAATTGGCTGCATACACATTTTATTTTCAATCATTAATAATAACCTTTAAAACTTTAAAAATATCCCTAAATACTTAAAGAACTCATGTGCATTGTAAACTAATTATCTATGAAAGGTTATTGTAAGGAATGAGTAGAATGAAAGAAGGTTGTGAATTCTACTACTTTAAATAAGCTGTTGGAATTATTTTCATATCCATTTGCAAATTAAAAGTGATAGCAGATTCATGAAGTTGTACAGCAGAAGCTAGCATAGCGTTGTAAAGCATAATCCAATAAAAAAGAAAAGTGTAAAAAGTCTATAAAATACTTATCAAACATTTTTTTAGAGTTGTGGAGAATCTTAAATCCAGAGAAAGGTATACAGCAAACAATGTTCCCTAGCAACAAGAGCCTAACCATAGTACTTGATTGACTAAGTGAATTATGTGCTATTTCAGCATGTGTTTTACATAGGTTGGGAATAATATTTTCTTGCTTAATTTTTCTGAAACTAACACATCCTGACTGTTTTATCATGAGTGAAACAGTACGGAGATGTTAAGAATATATAATCTATGAAAAATTCTGTATGTAGGGCTTGGGATTAGAAATTAGCACAATTATTCCATAAGTGTGGGGCTTCCCAGGTGGCACTAGTGATAAAGAACTTGTCTGCCAGTGTAGGAATGTAAGAGACAGGGATTCAATCCCTGGGTTGGAAAGATCCCCTGGAGGAGAAAATGGCAACCCAGTTCAATATTCTTGCCTGGAGAATTTCATGGACAGCCTGGCAGATTATAGTCCATGGGAACACAAAGAGTTGACAGCGTGCACACTGCATAGCACTATGCACCACAAGACTTAAAAAGGGGACAAGTTCCTCTCTTAATATAAATATATCTTCCATATATGTAAATGAAACAGCTAGAAGTTCTATAACAAATGCTAAAATAAGTAGATTCATGAATACATTATCAGGATATAAAACATGTGAGTAGTTTGAGAATAAGCAAAGTAAATTTAAATATATTTACTTATCCATGTTTTTAAAAGATTTATCTTTAAAATATCTTGCTATTGTTTTTAGAGTAAAACAGTCTATAGTATGCAAACATCAGTTCAGTTCAGTTCAGTCGTTCAGTAGTGTCCAACTCTTTGAGACCCCATGAACCACAGCACGCCAGGCCTCCCTGTCCATCACCTACTCCCAGAGTTTACCCAAACTCATGTCCATTGAGTCAGTGATGCCATCCAACCATCTCATCCTCTGTTGTCCCCTTTCCCTCCTGCCTTCAATCTTTCCCAACATCAGGATCTTTTCAAATGAGTCAGCTCTTCGCATCAGGTGGCCAAAATATTGGAGATTCAGCTTCAGCATCAGTCCTTCCAATGAATACCCAAGACTGATCTCCTTTAGGATGGACTGGTTGGATCTCTTTGCTGTCCAAGGGACTCTTAAGAGTCTTCTCCAACACCACAGTTCAAAAGCATCAACTGTTCTGTGCTCAGCTTTCTTTATAGTCCAACTCTTACATCTATACATGACCACTGGAAAAACCATAGCCTTGACTAGATGGAACTTAGTTGGCAAAGTAATGTCTCTGCTTTTTAATATGTTATCTAGATTGGCTATAACTTTCCTTCCAAGGAATAAGCATCTTTTAATTTCATGGGTGCAATCACCATCTGCAGTGATTTATATTAAAAAAGGGGTGGTGCTGTTATAATTTTTATTAGCTTAGAAACCATATTGATGCTTTCAACTGCAGGATCTTAAAAAATTAATTCTGGGAATTAGTAACATCAGTAAATGTGCCTGAAAGCATTTATTTTTCCTTGACTTGAGAGAAATGTAGTGTCTTTTGGTTACCAAAAAAGTCATGTGTATATCTACAATGACTTCTGGAATATAAGGGGACAGGCAAAGATCTGTAACAAAGAGTATTCAGTGCTCAGTTGCTCAGTTGTATCTGACTCTTTACAACCCATGGATTGTAGCCCTCCAGGTTCCTCTGTCCATGGAATTCTCCAGCCAAAAATACTGGAGTGGGTTGCCATTTCCTCCTCCAGGGTATCTTCCTAACCCAGGTATCTAATCCACGTCTCTTGCATCTCATCTCCTGCATTGGCAGGTGGATTCTTTACCACTGAGTCACCACGGGAGCAACTTAAAATTGCCCCAGACCTTTTTTACTTCCTATATTGATTATGTTTAATGTATGTAATATTAAACTAGATTATTGAATTTTGCACCAAGTATTGTAGCAACAAATATCTGACCTTCAGAAGCTTTTGAACTACTTGCAGCACTAAGAAATGGGTACAGATTCTAATTTATTTGTAACCCACTTAGGTGATTAACTCACAAGAAGCCCTTTTCAATTTCAAGAAATTGGGAATAGGTACCGAGACGTAGCTCAACTGGTAAAGAATCCACCTGCAATGCAGGAGACCCTGGTTCTATTCCTGGGTCAGGAAGAAACCCTGGAGAAGGGATAGACTACCCACTCCAGTATTCTTGGGCTTTCCTGGTGATTCAAATCCCTGAATGGGGAAGATCTCCTGGAGAAGGAATGGCTACCCATTCCAGTATTGTGGCCTAGAGAGTTCCATGGACAGAGGAGCCTGGTAGTCCATGGACTGACAAAGAGTAGGACACATTGAGTGACTTTTACTTGACCAAAATGAGGCATAAAAATTGTGCCAGTCATTCAGTGAACTGTTCTCTGATCATTGATCCTGGAAAAACTTGCTCTTGGATCCTGATGTTCTTCTCTTGGGGATGATATAATTTCAGTGGCTTTCTCTAGACTATGGCTCAGCTTCACAGGTACTTTCTTTTCCTATCCCAGGATAAAGTGGAGTCTAGGGCAGAGGAGCAAGGTTGAGTCTCAAGATGGAGTCTTACCAGGGAGAGATCTAGTCCCTTATACCTGTCATATGGCCCTACTTTAGTGATATGCCAGACAGGCTCACAGCAGCTCACACTGACTCATGGGGATGTCTATTATGTCTTCAGGAATGTTGTGAGCTGGCTCTTAAATAAAGCAGTTACTAAGATATAAATTAAATAAAGTTACAATTAAGGTATACTAAAAGTGAAGGCAATAAAAACTCAGATTTTATCACATTCTAACTATTTGTTGCCACATGACAGTGTTATCTGTATGTTTGAGGTTATATTTATTGTATCTGTATAGTGGATATACTACATAACTGTATGTTCCATATTCAGGGGTACAATATTAATAGGTGGAAACTGTCCACATTGGGAGTATTTCAGATCAGTTCAGTTGTTCAGTCATGTCTGACTCATTGCAAACCCATGGAGTGAAGCACGCCAGGCCTCCCTGTCCATCACCAACTCCCAGAGTTTACCCAAATTCGTGTCCAGTGAGTTGGTAATGCCATCCAGCCATCTCATCCTCTGTTGTCCCCTTCTCTTTCGACCTTCAATCTTTCCCAGCATTAGGGTCTTTTCAGATAAGTCAGTTGTTTTTATCAGGTGTCCAAAGTATTGGAGTTTCAGCTTCAGCATCAGTCCTTCTAATGAATATTCAGGACTGATTTCCTTTAGGATGAACTGATCAGATCTCCTTGAAGTCCAAGGGACTCTCAAGAGTCTCCTCCAACACAACAGTTCAAAAGCATCAATTCTTTAGCACCTAGCTTTTTTTTAATAGTCCAACTCTCACATCCATACATGATTACTGGAAAAACAATAGTTTTGACAAGATTGACCTTTATTGGCAAAGCAATGTCTCTGCTTTTTAATATAATGTCTAGGTTGGTCATAACTTTTCTTCCAAGGAGCAAGCACCTTTTAATTTCATGGCTGCAATCACCATTTGCAGTGATTTGGGAGCCCAAAAATAAAGTCTGTCTCTGTTTCCTCTGTTTTCCCATCTATTTGCTTGAAGTGATGGGAGCAGATGCCATGATCTTAGTTTCCTGAATGTTGAGTTTTAAGACAACTTTTAAACTCTCCCCTTTCACTTTCATCAAGAGGCTCTTTAGTTCTTCTTCACTTATCCAGTCCAGCATTTCTCATGAAGTACTCTGCATATAAGTTAAATAAGCATGGTGACAATATACAGTCTTGACGTACTCCTTTCCCTGTTTGGAAACAGTCTTTTGTTCCATGTCCAGTTCTAACTGTTACTTCCTGACCTGCATACAGATTTCTCAAGAGGCAGGCCAGGTGGTCTGATATTTCAATCTCTTTCAGCATTTCCCAGTTTGTTGTGATCCACACTGTCAAAGGCTTTGGCATAGTCAATAAAGCAGAAATAGATGTTTTTGTGAAACTCTGTTTGTTTTTTGATGATCCAGCGGATGTTGGCAATTTGATCTCTGGTTCCTCTGCCTTTTCTAAAACCAGCTTGAACATCTGGAAGTTCACAGTTCACATGCTGTTGAAGCCTGGCTTGGAGAATTTTGAGCATTACTTTGCTAGTGTGTGAGATGAGTGCAGTTGTGCAGTAATTTGAGCATTCTTTGGCATTGTCTTTCTTAGGATTGGGATGAAAACTGACCTTTTCCAGTCCTGTGGCCACTGCTGAGTTTTCCTAATTTGTTGGCCTATTGAGTGCAGCACTTTCACAGCATCATCTTTTAGGATTTGAAATAGCTCAGCTTGAATTCCATCACCTCCACTAGCTTTGTGGGTAGTGATCCTTCCTAAGGTCCACTTGACTTCGCATTCCAGGATTTCTGGCTCTAGGTGAGTGATCATACCATGGTGATTATCTGGGTCATGAAGATCTTCTTTGTATAGTTTTTCTGTGTGTTCTTTCCATCTCTTCTTAATATCCTCTGTTTCTGTTAGGTCCATACCATTTCTGTCCTTCATTGTGCCCATCTTTGCATGAAATGTTCCCTTGGTATTTCTAATTTTCTTGAATTGATCTCTAGTCATTCTCATTCTTTTGTTTTCCTCTATTTCTTTGCATTCATCACTAAGGAAGGCTTTCTTATCTCTCTTTGCTATTCTTTGGAGCTCTGCATTCAAATGGGTATATCTTACCTTTTCTCCTTTGCCTTTCACTTCTCTTCTTTTCAAAGCTACTTATAAAGCCTTCTCAGGCAACCATTTTGCCTCTTTGCATTTCTTTTCCTTGGAGATGGTCTTGATCACTTCCTCTTGTACAATGTCATGAACCTCAGTCAGTTCTTCAGACACTCTGTCTACCAGATCTAATCCCTTGAATCTATTTCTCACTTCCACTGTATAATCATAAGGGATTTGATTTAGGTCATACTTAAATCGTCTAGTGGTTTTGCCTACTTTCTTCATTTTAAGTCTGAATTTGGCAATAAGGAGTTCATCATCAGAGCCACAGTTAGCTCCTGGTCTTAGTTTTGCTTACTATATATAAAGCTTCGCCACCTTTTTCTGAAAAGAATATAATCAGTCTGATTTCAGTATTGACCATCTGGTGATGTCCGTGTGTAGAGTATACCACAACAATTAGCAAACACTACAATTCACCATAGATTTTATCATTTTTTGATTGTCTAGACTTAAAGTGATGAAGAAAATATTAATAATGGAAATAAAATTGAAATTGTGTTAGAGTTGTAGCTTTTGGGGAATTCCACAAGAAAAGTGAGCAGCTACTCTTTCATTACTTAAAAACTATTAAGTTGATTCACCAAAGTGGCTCATGTCATTAATGAATGGGTGAAGTTATGACAGAAGTTTGTGTGGTTTCACTTTCATTTTAATTGGTCACACAAATGGAAATATCAGTCACCATTCATGTCAGAAATATGCTCTTTCAACGGTTGCAATCATGGATTGGTCATGGTATAAGATTTCCTTAGAAAAATCAAAGAACTCTATTAGAATCTCTTTGCTCTCTAGAATTTATAATAAAATTTGTAAATATTTGCCACACATTCTTTATGCCAGAGAAATTTACAGTGAATATATTTGTGTGTGTGTCTGTGTGTGTATACTGTTTTTTACAGAGAGATGTTAATTAAAGATACATTATTATTAACATACAATAGTCCTTACTCTTGCCAGTGATGGAAAGCAGTTTCTTATTGGTCTCTCTCTCTCTGCAGCTCTCACATTGGCTAGGAGGGCTCATCTTTGGCTTTTTTCCCTACCGAGACCACCGTTGTTTTCTGTTACTTTAGTAGCTTCCGCACTCATCTTCCTTCTTACTTTAGTTTCCATTCTCAACACAGCAGCCAACCTGCCATGTAACTTCTCTAGTTGAAATCTTTTAAGGGCTTGTCATTATATCAAAACCAAAAATATTTACCATGGCCTTTCCAGAGTCTGCCTGATCTCTTCATTGCCAGCTTTCTGTACCATTTCCCTCTTATTCACTATGCTTATTCTGGGAATATGTGCTTTTGTTTGTGGAATACAAGAGCCCTTTCCATTCTCATTGCCCTTCCTGCTCCTTCTGCCTGTACTGCTCTGTTTCCAACTTTCTAGAACAACTCATTCTTATCCTTCAGACATCTCAAGTATTATTGGTTCAAATTCTCTATCACCTCATCCACTTTGTTTCTTTCATAGAATTTTTATAACGCATAAAACATATCCATATTTATTTAATTGCTTATTGTTTGTATCCCTCAGTTCAGTTCAGTTCACTCACTCAGTCGTGTCCGACTCTTTGCGACCCCATGAATCGCAGCACACCAGGCCTCCCTGTCCATCACCATCTCCCGGAGTTCGCTCAGACTCACGTCCATCGAGTCCATGATGCCATCCAGCCATTTCATCCTCTGTCGTCCCCTTCTCCTCCTGTCCCCAATCCCTCCCAGCATCAGAGTCTTTTCCAATGAGTCAACTCTTCACATGAAGTGGCCAAAGTACTGGAGTTTCAGCTTTAGCATCATTCCTTCCAAAGAAATCTCAGAGCTAATCCCCTTCAGAATGGACTGGGTGGATCTCCTTGCAGTCCAAGGGACTCTCAAGAGTCTTCTCCAACACCACAGTTCAAAAGCATCAATTCTTCGGCGCTCAGCTTTCTTCACAGTCCAACTCTCACATCCATACATGACCACTGGAAAAACCATAGCCTTGACTAGACAGACCTTAGTCAGCAAAGTAATGTCTCTGTTTTTGAATATACTATCTAGGTTGGTCATAACTTTTCTTCCAAGGAGTAAGTGTCTTTAATTTCATGGCTGCAGTCACTATTTGCAGTGATTTTGAAACCTCCCAAAATAAAGTCTGACACTGTTTCCACTGTTTCCCCATCGATTTCCCATGAAGTGATGGGACCAGATGCCATGATCTTCGTTTGCAGAATGTTGAGCTTGAAGCCAACTTTTTCACTCTCCTCTTTCACTTTCATCAAGAGGCTTTTTAGCTCCTCTTCACTTTCTGCCATAAGAGGATGTAAATTCGGTGAGTGCAGACATGTTATCCTTTTTTTTTGTTTGTTTGTTTTTGTTGTCTTTGTTACTGCTATTTTTTTTTTTTGCTATAATCCTATTTTACTAACTATGAAAAAGTGAGTACTACTGTTTTTCTTTTTTTGTAAGAAAGGCAAGACAAGGATCAGCAAGTAGGAAGGAAGGAAAGAAGGTAGGTCTAGGGAAAAGAAAATAATTGGTATTACAGTTAGCTCTACTATTATCCTTACAGATCAATTTCGGTAAATCAGGTCATTCCTTTTATTGAATCTTGCTGAGCACTGTAAAATATTTTTTATTTACTGAACATTTGGAGCCAAAATATACCTTCATCCTAAATGGTAATATTCTGAACATCAATAAGTAATCTGCCTTTATTTATTTAGGGGCAAAAATGATCTGCAGAGGGAAAAAAAATCTCAGAACAGAGGATGAACATTCTTCACTTTTTAATGTGAAAGTACAAATTTAAATAAAATCACAAATAGAGCTTTGAAAAATTCCTTTTACAGATATACACAATATATGACTATTAAAGTAAATATTAGAGGATTAGCATAGGTGGAGGTTAACATTGCCAGAATGAGGTAGGGTATGCTTTTAGGATGAAGTTGGGGAACTGAGACACTTGGTAACTAGATGAGTAATGAATTCCAGAAAGTTAGTAACCAGTATCCTCCATAAAAGTGATTGAACAATTAAATTTGTTTTCCATTTTATGCTCTGCTAATCTGTCTTAGTCATTTTTAAAATATGTAATACTGAGAGAACCTTTGGGCAAAGAGAAATATATATTTTCTTATTGCACACTAGTACTTTTCCAGCCAGTCTCTTTTCCTCTAAATATGGATCTACGCCCAGAGTTGAAGGCAGATATATGCACCATCATTCACTTGTTTGCTACCGTCATTCACTTATGCTGTCCTTTGCCTGGGCAGCATAATCTGTTCAATTTTATTGTAACTATTAATTCTAGTATCCCAAATCACATCCTTTTTCTATATAGATTGACTTGCCTGTGTGAGGGAGATCATAGTGGTGGCAGTCTTTCTCAATACATCTAAGGATGATTTTTACTTAAACCTCTTTGGAGTACTTCATACCTATGCGTAGAAAATCAGACACACCCAGTATGACTTAATGAGAAGTAATTTTTGAAAAAATATTCATCTAAATTTCTTGTGAATATTGGATTTTGGGAAGCTAGTTTAGTGCATTACGATTGTAAATTTCATCTCTCCCTTGGCTTCTATATACATCTCCATATTATCCTCATTAAATAGTGACTCAATGAAAACCAAAAATATTTCTAATCTTTATTGTATCTAAGTATTAGAATGCTCAATACATCTTCTACCCTCTTAGCAAACTTTTTAGGAAGATATTTAACACATAGAGAAGATAGAAATCAGAAGAGCAGTGGGTCTCTGCATTTTAATAACCTTTCTGCTTTTTAAGAAGTTTTGGTGCTAGTTGAAGAGATTTACCATACCTTATAAATTTCTAAAGCAAAATCATTCATGGGAAGAAAAATAGAAGCAATGTGATTTCATGATTGGAGTATTTTTTAATATATCTGAATTATAGAGTCATGTTCTTATTGCAGAAAGCAGTTAAATATCTGATATGATTTAGCTAGGTAGTTGCATAAGAATTTATCATTAAGAAGGTAACTCCATGTCACAGTATTTTAATCAGTACAATATTTCAGCTTGTTGATATACAGAGAGTTAATTGATATTATTCCCAACCTGTTACATAGTGATGATTAGGTGAAGTTATCAGAGCACTGATTCAGGAATCAAAAGATCTCATGCTGGCACAAACTGGTGGTGTTACTTTAAGCAAATCAAATCAGCTTTTTGTGGCTCAGTTTTTCTAACAGGCAAAATAAAAGGTATAATGGATATAATGACCTCTGAAGAGATTTACTTTTACCATTAAATATGTGATATTGCATTTATCTCTTGCTACTCTCATAGAATAATCTTTAACTCATGAGACAAATGATTATTTAGGGTAGGCATGGTTATGTTAGCACTTTGTAATAATTCAGGAAAAATGTATCTCTCTGTGTATGTGTATCTATCCATCCATGCATCAGTCTAGAGACAAAAATAGAGACAAAAGTATCANCATTTATCTCTTGCTACTCTCATAGAATAATCTTTAACTCATGAGACAAATGATTATTTAGGGTAGGCATGGTTATGTTAGCACTTTGTAATAATTCAGGAAAAATGTATCTCTCTGTGTATGTGTATCTATCCATCCATGCATCAGTCTAGAGACAAAAATAGAGACAAAAGTATCAGAGAAATGAATAAAAACAAATGAGACAAAATGTTAACAGCTGATGAATGTTAAGTGCAGAGAATACAAATGTATAATATTCTTGCAACTTTAAAAAATAATTTGTAACCTTTCAAGAGAGAAGGTATGAGCAAAAATAAACATTTCTATGACAAGGCAAGGCAATAGCAAAATGGTGCAAGATGAAAGTATTTTGTTTGGGGATTAGTGCCAAATATTCCTCAATACATTGTTCTGCTAAAACTTGGGAGGATATGCATCTGTTTGCCTCTGAGATCAAGTCTGTCTGGTGAGTCTTTCTACCCTCTGGTTAGTCATATATATGGTGAGAAAGAGGACTAAGCCTGATAACAGGGCCTGATGGTGACATGTCCTGCCTTGACCACTGGCCTTATATTGATAGGAGTAGTAATTGAGGCAGAGCATATGCACTTTCCCTTTAAATAATTAATGGCTTCAGTTGTAAACTGGGCCAATTAATGTTATATAATTGATTAGCACTATCACCTCTTGCAGAAGAGTGAAGGAGGAGATAGGAATAAGGGAGCAGAGACCCTCCTCTTTTCTGCATGGAGTCAGGACATGTAACTATCTATTATCTTAGTGCCATAGAAAAGACAACAAAGTTTGATGGATACGTAGTATATTTGAATGTAATTAAAACAGTTACTTAACTTAAAAACATCTGGAAATTTTTGCTTTCTATTCCAGCCTGTTAGTTTATACTTTTAGTATAAAGTCAATTTTAAGTTTATATTTTTATCTTGAGCTATTCAGTTCAGTTCAGTCTCTCAGTCATGTCTGACTCTTTGCGACCCCATGGACAGCAGCATGCCAAGCCTCCTTGTCCATCACCACCTCCTGGAATTTACTCAAACTCATATCCATTGAGTCGGTGATGCCATCCAACCATCTCATCCTCTGTCGTCCCCTTCTCCTCCCGCCTTCAATCATTCCCAGCATCAGGGGCTTTTCAAATGAGTCAGTTCTTTACATCAGGTGGCCAAACTCAGGTGGGGTTTCAGCTTCAGCATCAGTCCTTCCAATGAATATTCAGGACTGATTTCCTTTAAGACTGATTGGTTAGATCTCCTTGCAGGAGATCTTAAGGGACTCTTAAGAGGCTTCCCCAACACCATAGTTCAAAAATGTAAATTCTTTGGCACTAAGCTTTCTTTATAGTTCAACTCTCACATCCATACATGACTACTGGAAAAACCATAGCTTTGACTAGATGGACCTTTGTTGGCAAAGTAATGTCTCTGCTTTTTATATGCTGTCTAGGTTGGTCATAACTTTTCTTCCAAGGAGCAAGCATCTTTTCATTTCATGGCTGCAGTCACCATCTGCAGTGATTTTAGAACCCCCCAAAATAAAGTCTTTCACTGTTTCCATTGTTTCCCCATTTATTTCCCATGAAGTGATGAGGCCAGATGTCATGATCTTAGTTTTCTGAATGTTCAGTTTTAAGACAACTTTTTCACTCTCCTCTTTCACTTTCATTGAGCGCCTCCTTAGTTCTTCGCTTTCTGCCATAAGTGTGGTATCATTTGTGTATCTGAGGTTACTGATGTTTCTCCTGGCAATCTTGATTCCAGCTTGTGCTTCATTCAGCCTTTCATTTTGCATGATATACTCTTCATATAATTTAAATAAGTAGGGTGAAAATATACAGCTTTGAATACTTCTTCTCTGTTTGGAACCAGTCTGTTGTTCCATATCCAGTTCTAAGTGTTGTTTTTTGACCTGCATACAGATTTCTCAGGAGGCAGGTCAGGTGGTCTGGTATTCCTATCTATTTAAGAATTTTCCACTCTAATAAGTTCAATTCTCCTATTAGATGTCCCTTTTGCTTTTATAATCACCTCTAGCATCTCAATATTTTTAATTACAGTTTATTTATGAAATATATTTCTGGGAAGTTCTGAAGATTTCTGTTTTTCTGCCTTTGTAAATTTTTATCGAAGGATTGTTTTAGCCTCTGGTTAAAGCTGTTTAATCTCTGTTAAACATAGGTTTAAGCTAAGGTTTTTCCAGTAGCCATATATGGATGTGAGAGATGGACCATAAAGAAGGCTGAGTGCCAAATAATTTATGCTTTCAAACTGTGGTGCTGAAGAAGACTCTTGAGACTCCCTTGGACTGCAAGGAGATCCAACCAGTCACTCATAAAGGAAATCAGTCCTGAATATTCATTGGAAGGACTGATGCTGAAGCTGAAGTTCCGATACTTTGGCCACCCGATGTGAAGCACCTACTCATTGGCAAAGAGCCTGATGGGAAAATTGAAGGCAGGAGGAGAAGAGAAGAGGCTACAGAGAATGAGATGGTTAGATGACATCACTGACTCAATGGACATGAGTATGAGTAAACTCCAGGAGATAATGAAGGACAGGGAAGCCCGATGTGCTGCAGTCCATGGGGCTGCAAAGAGTAGGACATGACTGAGCAACTGAACAACACATAGCATATTGAAATGTATTGTTTTGTTTGTAATCCAAATAGTTGCCTTAATTTAATAATTCAAGAACTGAAAGATAAATAAATTATATCATAGCCAGTACTAGGTCAGGTATTGATTAAAAATCTGACTTTTTTGTTCTTAGTATGTTGAGAGGATTATTTCAGTCAAAGTCTAAAGAGAGCAACAAAATAAAAATGATGGCATGGTTCTTTTAAAATGATGGAACAAAATTCTGACATTGGAAGATTCAACTTTAGGAAAATAAGAATAATCAGGGATAACCATCAAAATGTATATGCTAATAACCAGAAGTTTGAGTAAGCTCCGGGAGTTGGTGATTGACAGGAAAGCCTGGCGTGCTGCAGTCCGAGAGGTCACAAAGAGTCAGACACGACTGAGCGACTGAACTGAATAAAAAATAATGTTGAGAGGCACAGTTACAGAATCAAAAGACTAAGTTGTTTTGAATGTAGGTTGGAAAAGACCAACCAGGATTCAGAATTTTATGTGTGTAGACAAGATTATCAAAGTTGTCGATAGGCTCTTCAGAGATGGAGAATGACTGGATTGGGCTTCCTTCGCTAGAACTAGTCTTAGGCTGGGGACCAATTTAGGATGGCCTCTGAAATTTCTGAACCAGAAAAGTCATAATGACCAAGATAAACAATGGCCCAGGAAAACAGTATCTTCCAGAACATCATCTTGTTTGACCTTGTACTCAACCAGTTACATTTGTGAGCGCTAGTTCAGCTTTGCATACAAAGACTCAAAGATTTAAGAGACTTCCAAATTTATACACTAAAAGGATTTCAGGGCCAAAATTCAGGCCCACAGCATCTTAGCTCAAGTTCAGAGCTCTTCCTACTACATCAGGAGGGAGAATTACCACCCCAGGTATTTCACAGCATATGTTTTTCTTTGTTTCTTAGCCAGAATACCACATTTACTCCGAATAATTCACTCAGTAATAATGTTGTTTAATATTGATTTTTTCTTTGTAGCTGTTCAACTTTCATTTAAAGGTCATCTTATTAAGATATTATCTTTGACTATACTGAATTTTTAATAGTATTATGTAAGTTTCCTTCCAAGCCAGTCCTCCGAGGCACTGCTTACCATGTATGAAGGGAAAAGAAATTAAGAGGTGGTGGTCAAATAGTTTAGTTGTATTTAGGAAGCAGTCGTGGAACCTCTCTCTTCCCCTCTCCATCTCATTCATATTCCCAGTACCTTAATTCTGGTATGGTGTTTAATTAAACCAGCGTGTGAGAACCTCTTGAGAATCACTCCACATCCTCTCGGTTGCATGTCTTTCTGCAGCCAGTGTGAGTAGTGCCCAGTTCCTTGCAGATGTTTCTCAGCCTCACACAGGGGCAATCTGATCATGTTTCACTTTGAAGAAAGGCTTCTTCTAGCTTCATATTCCATGCATTTTTGAGGACACAGCTTGAAGTTATAGAAAGTATCTTATGGATGCTCATGGCTGGAGAACTGGGTTGGAAAGTCAGTATCTATAGGGGCAGAAGTTAATGGATAAACACTCCTCAATTGTCCTCTGGGCTTCAAGTTCCAATATGCATTTCATAAACCTTTTCAGAATGTCCTGCAAGATCAAATACTGTCATTCCAGCCTGGTCGGTAAAGAAATGATGAATCTTATAATTTGCTTTCCTTGTTTTCCTGTTAAACTCTCCTTGCTCCTAATTTCCTGAGATCACTTTAATTGCCTTGCAAGTCTTTGTCTATGGCTCTGCCTTTGAGGGAACTAAGCTAATGAAGCAAACATGTGGAAGTGTAGTTTGGTTTTCTTTAAACATAGTGCAGTATTTCAACTGTTCTACTGAATAGAAACCCAAAGAACTGGGAGACTGTGACTAGTAATGAACCTTTAATGAGCCCTGGCACTCATTAGATGTGGAATTCCAAGAAGAGCTGGCTGAAGTTTCTGCCCAGTAGGATCGTAAGTTGGCATATTTCCTGGTCCAACATTAAGCATCTAGTGGGGAATAAAATCTGGATCAGAACTCTGTATTCCCTCCTGTCCCTGAGGCACCTGCTCCCTCCCTTGTCCCAAGCCTCCTAAGATTGAATTATCTGACTCTGGATTTAATGGAAAACTCTGCTCTTGGAACCACATCTCAGAGCTAAAAGCAAAGCTAGTAATGAGCCCCGGGTGGTATGTCCATTTGCTATTCTATTTCACAAGTTAACGGTGGTCAGATAATTTATCTTGTGCTTGCATGATGCATTTTTTAAAACATGGTTTTATTCTACAATCAAATTCTAAATTTATTTTTCTTCTATATATTTTCCTGTGATATATTTCAATGGGAAACGCCTTATTTTTCCTACAAAGAATCCTAGTACCATTCAAAACTTCCATTCTAATGACCAAAATAATGTTCAGTTTCATTATAAGAAGCAATTACAGTACGTGCAATAAGGGATAATGCTCAATTAATTTTGCAGGCTCACTTTAATTTTTACCTTTAAATGATGATTGTTCCCAGTGTTCAGATTGCTAGTAAAATATCGAGCAGCAAATATTTAAAATAGTATCTTTAAAAGTCTCATTTCCTGTTTTTCAAATCTGTACTGTCAATGAGTGTAAATATGTTTTGAGAAAAAAAAATTAACAGCTAACTACAAATGGAGAAGTGCATTATCAAACTAGTGTCTAATGGAACAGACGACATAGCTTAAAAATATAAAGGCTTTTTCTTTTGTTCAGATGGACTTGTGTGATATGTTAAGGCTTATTGCAGAGTAAAATTTCTGATGAATCTATTTTTCATCTTTTATGAGAACTAAAGCACCTTGCAGAGAGACTCTGATATACACACCATTTCTAGTTGCAAACTATTTTATAAGATGGCCTTCAAATGAGAGAAATTTGCTAACTTATTGATAGCTGAATGACATTTTTAATGTCATAAACTTTAAAAATATGTTTCTCTGAAAATATGTTCATACTTAAGTTGCATATGGATTTGTTTATTGTCATTAAGGAAAAAGAGTAAATTGAAATATTTTAATATCTAAGATTATATTGTAATTTTTTGCACACTGCATTTGTACAATGTCTTAGGCTAAGTCGGTGTTTCACTACCTTATCACTTTTTGATTCACAGAGTCTTACTTATCCTAAATATTTTTGACTTTCAAAGTAAACCTAGCTTTTGAATTTTATTTATGTATTTTCTTAATAGTGCTTCTTAGTGCTCATGTTAATTATCCTTTGATCATTTTCTGTTAAGACTCTTATGCGCAAGATAGATTTTAAGCTTGAGGGTTACATAATATTAATCTATACAATATTTAAATTCATTAAAATTATTTATTTTAATTGGAGGCTAATTAGTTTATAATATTGTGGGTTTTTTTTTTTTTTTTTTTTGCCATACATTCACATGAATCAGCCGTGGGTGTACATGTGTTCCCCATCCTGAACCCCCTTCTCACCTCCCTCCCCATCCCATCCCTCAAGGTTATCCCAGTGCACCAGCCCTGAGCACCCTGGCTCATGCATCAAACCTGNTTTTGTGGGTTTTTTTTTTTTTTTTTTTGCCATACATTCACATGAATCAGCCATGGGTGTACATGTGTTCCCCATCCTGAACCCCCTTCTCACCTCCCTCCCCATCCCATCCCTCAAGGTTATCCCAGTGCACCAGCCCTGAGCACCCTGGCTCATGCATCAAACCTGGACTGGCAATCTATTTCACTTATGGTAATTTACATGTTTCAATGCTATTTTCTCAAATCATTCCACCCTCTCCTTCTCCCACAGAGTCCAAAATTCTATTCTTTACATCTGTGTCTCTTTTGCTGTCTTACATATAAGGTCATACCATCTTTCTAAATTCCATATATATGCATTAATATACGAAGGCAATGGCACCCCACTCCAGTACTCTTGCCTGGAAAAATCCCCTGGATGGAGGAGCTTGGTAGGCTGGAGTCCATGGGGTCACTAAGAGTCAGACAGGACTGAGCGACTTCCCTTTCACTTTTCACTTTCATGGATTGGAGAAGGAAATGGCAAACCACTCCAGTGTTCTTGCCTGGAGAATCCCAGGGACGGGGGAGCCTGATGGGCTGCCGTCTATGGGGTTGCACAGAGTCGGACACTACTGAAGCGACTTAGCAGCAGCAGCAGCATACAGTATTTAAATTTTTATGCAAATTCTTTCTCTCAATTTTACTGAACACAACAGTCCTAGATTTCATACTTATTTTCCTAATATAATTTCAATGACAGTAAATCACATGCTTATGATACTAACCTCACATATTCAGTTGTTGGAGATTTCTTTCCACAAAAAGCTTTAATCAAAGGATGTCAGCAACAGACAGAGATTGTATTATGTGATCAATAACTTTATTGAGAAATCTAGAAAGTAATACTGACCAAAGGCAGTGTGCTCATCAGCTATTTCATTTATTCCTTTACGTTGTCTCACCCCTGAAATTGGGCAGGGGCACTGTCAGTGGTAATGGTCAATGGGCTATGAACAGAAGTGAAGAGAGTCCTCCACAACTCCAAATGCTGCTGCTGCTAAGTCGCTTCAGTCATGTCCGACTCTGTGCGACCCAGTAGACGGCAGCCCACCAGGCTCCCCCGTCCCTGGGATTCTTCAGGCAAGAACACTGGAGTGGGTTGCCATTTCCTTCTCCAATGCATGAAAGTGAAAAGTGAAAGTGAAGTCGCTCAGTTGTGTCCGACTCTTAGCGACCCCATGGACTGCAGCCTACCAGGCTCCTCTGCCCATGGGATTCTCCAGGCAAGAGTACTGGAGTGGGGTGCCATTGTCTTCTCCAACAATTCCATATGATATAACTCAAATAGTGGAACTTCTGTTACTGGTGCACAGTTTTACTATAGGGTTGCTTAGAGAGATGTCAAATTTTGTATGAGAGGGAAATAAGATTTTGTTGCTATAAGCTACTAATACTGGTGGTTGTACACTGGTCAGTTGTTAGTGCAGAATATCCAAGCCTATCCTGACAAATACTGTTAAAGGAACCAAAGTTGTAGAACTTTTGATAACAAAACCCTGATGTATGGGGTAGCATTAAACTTATATAAAAACTTTAAAAAGTTGGTGATCTTTGCAGTAGTAAAATATCTGGTAAATTACATACCTGCAGGGTTTAAGGAGGTGGATCATATATCTCAAAATAAGACAAAATGAAAACATCACCAACCAGTGGGGTTCACAGTGATTAAAACAATGAATGTGTGGCTTTTAGGGAAAGAGAGGTTGAAGACTTTAGAATTTTGAATAGTTTTAAATGCTTGTGTTTGGAAGATATTACGTGAAGGTGATGATTTCAGATAAGAGTTGGCTTGTTTCTAAGCAAAAATGCAGGAGAAGAAACATAATACACAAAATCTGGGCCTCTCAGGATTAAGAAAGTCCACTGTTTGTGGACTCAAAACCAGTAAAAATATGAAAATCCAGCAAGATCTTTAAACTGATTTAGTTGCTTCAGGGGAGAAAAAAAATCAGACTGAGAATATGAAGACAGTAAATACTTTAAACTAAAAAATATAACTTGAGGCAAAAATCTGATTGGAGTCTAGAAAATCATGTAGCCTCTAAACACATAGAGAGGGATGGGGACAAGGGAGCAAAAATTATAGTGCATCTGAAACTTATGTTGGAAAGACTAAGATTGTACCTATGAACTAAGTGGAATCAAATATACAAGAAGCTCAGTTTGGGGGAGATATTGCATCTTACAGCAAAATGTTTGAGTCTAAGGCTCAATATCACTTTAAAATCGCTCAAACCTTTTAGGTTAAGGAAATGAACTGAAATATCTTCTCAGCCATCAAGAGTGCATAGTACCCAAGTGTCCACTCAGACATGGACGTGAAGGATAAAGACAGACACTACCAATCGACCATTGATACCAACTATAAATGTTCTGTGGATCAAAGAACATTCAGAGTTGGTATCAATGGTCCTTTGGTAGTTATTCCTTCCACTGATAATAGTCAAAGACATGGGGTCCCTTACAGTACCTTCCCAGTGGGGTTGCAGATAGATAGATATGTGGCAGACCTCCCTGTGTGTCTGGAAATATAATGGAACAAATAGAATAGTCAGTGAGCCTTACTGCCTCTCACAGTATTATGTTCTCAATTTCTTAATAAATCAAATAGACTGCATTACTGCATGCCACCCATTCTTCCTTCTTCAAAAGGGCAATGATTTTTACAGTCATTTCACACAAACTTTACATTATACTTGAATGTAGAAGGGACTTAAGTTATATTTTTAGTTCAGAAATATCTACACCAAAAAAGGCCATGCCTTGACCTGATATAGACACTACGGCATGTCACTCAAAATAAGCCTTTGAACTGGATACACTGATGGAACTTTGTGCTCTCTCCCTTAAGGAGGTATTTCATGTGAAGGGATATTTGGAGGGCAGACTAAGGTAGAGATATAATGGACACCCAATAAACAATTTTTTTTCTCTTATTATTCATCTTCTTTGCAGTCAGACAGCACTTTAGAAATAATGTTATTATAGTGAGCTGAGAGCAGAAGGGGTCTGCATCTCTGAGAAACTCATAGTCAGATATGATACTTTATTCTCCCGTCCGCCTGACCAAAAAGCTATAGGTTCAGATTCTTTATCAATCAACTCTGCTAAATGGCTATATGGGAGGTAGTTACTGCGTAGGTCCACAGAAAGCACCGGGAGACAAGAAATAAAAAGAAACTCTTTGTTACTGAGCATTATCAGGCTTTTCCTGACTGAAACATGGATGGATGATTGATTAGCCACCTTAAACTAATATAAGAATGGCAAAAATAAAATCTTTCTACTGCATTGTAATGTTATTTATTCCTTAAAAAGCCTTAAAAATAAATACAAGATCTTTGGAAGTACATTTTATAGGATTGGAATACTTTTTGGAGTTGTGTTAATAGCTGCATTTAGTTTGCTCTAAATAAGCTAATTCATGTAAGCGTTTTAAATGGCCACTTGGTACACTGAGATTACAATGTGAGAAAGAATTCTTTTCATGAACAAAAATTTTCCTTATAAAAACTGCATCCATTTATATAGCATTTAGTATACTGCAGACATTTTCAAGTCAAGTTTACATATAACCATTTAATCTTCACAGCTCTGTAAGTAGATACTAAGAACCTTCATTGTATATGTGATTCACTGAATGTACAAAGAGTGTAGGTAATTTGCCCAAGCTCACACAACTAGTAAGGGGTGGACTTGGAACATTAAACTAGTCAGTTATAGTCCAGAATCCCTGGACTATAGTGGTTTTAACCACTATGTACTATTGCCTCAAGTCAATATTAATGCTCAGCTAATTGAAGTAGGTTAGTAAAGTTCTTCAACACAGGTTAGTACACCTTGAAAAACCAATTATTTATAAATACACTTTAACAGACAAACCAAGTGGTGATTTTTTCACAGTAAAAGTATATTTTTAAAGAGAAATTTTCTTTGATCATTCAAAATGTGATTTTGTTTTTAGAACTCCATTCCTGAGTTCAGAAATCCAGGTCCACCAGCTTACCTGTATGGAATATAGGGGTACTATTTGTCATAGGGTGCTTCCCAGGTGGCTCAGAGGTAAAAACTCCATCTTCCAATGCAGGAGATGCAGGAGACACAGGCTCAGTCTCTGGGGTGGGAAGATTCCCTGGAGAAGGGAAATGGCAAACTACTCCAGTTATCTTGCCTGGAGACTCCCAAGGACAAAGGAGCATGGTGGGCTTCAGACCATGGGTCGCAAAGAGTTGGACGTGACAGCATACATACACATTTTTCATAGAGGATCAGTGGGCTATGGTCAACAGGGCCAAGGACAAAAGTAATATCACTGGATATCTCCTTTTCCTTTTATTATGCTGAGAATAGGAGTGTAGTTGGTATATTTATGGCAAGGATGATAATTATCTGCAATGATTATATTGTTTTGTTTTCATCTATAAATTATTCAGCTGCTTCTGTGATCAACAGTTGTATTTAAAATTTTTGTTTTAAGGAGATTAGTTAATCACATTAATTCATTGTAGCTGTTTCTATTTATCTAATACCCTGAATTACAAAGCTGAAATCATCATATTCTCCTGTACTCCTGTTGTGCACTCAGAATGAAAGAATGTTTGCATTGTACTCTAGCATTCTATGCTATAAGAAAGAGTTTCTTTAAGGATGACAGATAATGTATAAGTCGGATATAGACTGGCACTTGTGTAATAGAACTCTTATGATATTGATATTTAAAATCTCTTTTTACTCACTGAATAGAAATAGCTAATATGCCTGAAGTCTCCAACATACTTAAACTACTATATGCTTTACAATGAAAATTTCATGTAAAAATCCTGCTTTCTTCCTTGGAAGCCTTTCTGATTTTTAGAATGATCCCAATTAAGTCTGTTTGGGCAGTGATCTTTCTAGGTTAGACTTAACAAACTATCTGCAAGGTTAAAATATGTTCCCCCATGCCAAGAGAACTTTATAGCTTCTTTGCCTGCCTTAAGAATCATTCTTACCATTTATAAAGAAAGATTGGGTGCTTTTGCCTAAGATCAGGATCAAAACAATAATGTCTCCACTCTCCACTTTTATTTGACATTGTACTAGAAGTTCTAGCCAGAAAAATTAGGGAAAAAAATTAAGAAAAAATAAATAACATCCAGATTGAAAAGGAAAGGGTAAAATTGTATTCACAGATGAAATGATCTTGAACACAGAATAGCCTAAGGAATCCACACCTTGCCAAGATACTGTTAAAAATTATATATGAGTTAATAAGCCAGTACTCTTGCTTGGCAAATCCCATGGATGGAGGAGCCTGGTGAGCTGCAGTCCATGGGGTCGCTTGGAGTTGGACACGACTGAGCAACTTCACTTTTACTTTTCACTTTCATGAGTTGGAGAAGGAAATGACAACCTGTGTTCTTGCCTGGAGAATCCCAGGGACGGGGGAGCCTGGTGGGCTGCTGTCTCTGGGGTCACACAGAGTTGGACACGGCAGAAGCGACTTAGCAGCACCAGCAGCAGCAGCAGCAGCAGCAAGATACAAGATCAATGTAAAAATCAGTTTTATTTCTATAAGTGGCAATGAATATGAAATTAAGGAAATCATTCCATTTGCAAAAGCTTTTTAAAAAACCTAGGAATAAATGTAATAAAAGTAGATACTGACAACGTGAAAAAGTGGTTCAAAGAAATTTAAAAAGTTCTAAATAAACAGAAACACATACAATTTTCATAAATCAGAAGACAATATTATTAAAATGAAAAGAAAGTGACAGTGAAAGCCATTCAGTCATGTCTGACTCTTTCCAACCCCATGGACTACACAGTCCACGGAATTCTCCAGACCTGAATACTGAAGTGGGTAGCCTTCCCTTCTCCAGGGAATCTTCCCTGGAGAACCCAGGGATTGAGCCCAGGTCTCCCACATTGCAGGCAGATTCTTTACCCGCTGAACCATCAGGGAAGCCCCTTATCAAGAGGGAGTTCTCCTTCATTTGATCTACTAATTGAATACATTCCCTTTCAGAATTCTAACCTACTTCTTCCAGTAACTGATAAGTTGATGATCAGATGTGTATGGAAATGCAAATGATCGAGAATAGCCAAAGTAAACTTTAAAACTGAGTAGACTTTATAGCATGTTAATTATGTCTCAATAAATAGTTTTATTTTTTTTTTAAAGGTGAGCATATAGCTTTTGTTAACCATTTATTAGGCATTTTGATTTTTAGTACTTTGAGTGACTTGACTAAGTTAATTAAGCATGATATTTTAAAAAGATATATTAAGTGTGTGCTTGGAAATGGTACCTCACTCCAGTACTCTTGCCTGGAAAATCCCATGGATGGAGGAGACTGGTGGACTACAGTTCATGGAATCGCAAAGAGTCATACCTGACTGAGCGACTTCACTTTTACTAGCTCAGTTCAGTTCAGTTCAGTCTTTCAGTCATATCCGACTCTTTGCGACCCCATGAATCGCAGCATGCCAGGCCTCCCTGTCCATCACCAACTCCCGGAGTTCACTCAGACTCATGCCCATCGGGTCCGTGATGCCATCCAGCCATCTCATCTTCGGTCGTCCCCTTCTTCTCCTGCCCCCAATCCCTCCCAGAACCAAAGTCTTTTCCAATGATTCAACTCTTCACATGAGGTGGCCAAAGTACTGGAGTTTCAGATTTACTATCATTCCTTCCAAAGAAATCCCAGGGTTGATCCCCTTCAGAATGGACTGGTTGGATCTTGCAGTCCAAGGGACTCTCAAGAGTCTTCTCCAACACCACTGTTCAAAAGCATCAGTTCTTTGGCGCNGACCTTGCTTCTATCACCAGTCACATCCACAGCTGGGTTTTGTTTTTGCTTTGGCTCCATCCCTTCATTCTTTCTGGAGTTAATTCTCCACTGATCTCCAATAGCATATTGGGCACCTACTGACCTGGGGAGTTCCTCTTTCAGTATCCTATCATTTTGCCTTTTCATAACTCTACTCTCTCTTAATTTGTAGTCTTTTCAGTTAACACATCTTTGAACTCAGTAAGAAAATTGCTGTAACTGCTTAACATCCTCCCAACATGGCTCTAAAGACTTTGGTACATTTTTAATTACATGCATATGGAAAATGCACACAGAGACACACACAAAAAACAATGTTAAGCAGAACAGAAAGTAAAATACAAAACTGAAGATAATAATTAGTTTCTTTTCAGAGTATATAAACATAAAATTATCACTAGTAAATATATTTAAATGTCAACACTGATTATATTATTTCTTATGCAATTTTCTGATTATTTTTGAGAACTTGCTGGAGTTAATAAAGATCATTTTGCATATACAAACAAAAATATGTATTCTAGAACAATATAAAATAGAGGGAATATCAGTAGAAGAATTCTTTAAATTAATAATAAGTAAGAATGAAAATGTTAGACTTCTGGTTAATTAAACAGAGTAGAGATAAGCCATAACATGTATATTATTCCTATGGCTATTCCATTTGCAAAGAGTAAATGTTATTTATGCCTGTCCTGGGGAATAGATCAACTAATGAACTATAAAGATTTCTTACTTATACAGAGCATGGCTTTGTGAAAACTTACTCTTTAGTGGCAATATTACTTCTGATTCTGTACTCTGCTTCATCAGGCTGGCTAGAATGTAGGCAACAAATAATTTCTCTGTGATCTGGCAAGGGAGGAAAAATAATTTACTTCTCTTTTTCTAGTTTCTTGGCTCAGAAACCCCCTCAAAGAAAAAGACATGTTGACAGGAGAAAAATAGGGGAGACCCAGGAAAACAGAGTAACTCCCCAAAATGGACCAAGCCACTATGTTAAATACCAATTATAGTTAAAGACAAAAGAAGATGTTGAGGTGAGATGGTAGAGGAATAGACAATGACTTATTAAATCAAAAAGAAATTGGAATATTATAATATCTCGGAAACAGCACAATTATCAATATTTTCAGTGCTTCTCTGGTGGCTTAGTAGTAAAGGATCATCCTCTGCCAGTGCAACAGACACAGGTTCAATCCTTGATCTGGGAAGATCCCAAATGCTAGGGAGCAGTTAAGCCCATGCATCACAACTACTGAGCCTGTGCTCTAGAGCCTAGGAGCCTCAACTATTAAGCCCATGTGCCACAACTACTGAAACCTGCCTGCCCTACAGCCCATGCTCCACAATAGCAGAGGCCATGACAGTGAGAAGCCCAAGCACCACAACTCTAGAGAAGTCCACACTCTAGTAGCTGCAACCAGAGAAAAGCCCATGCAACAGTGAAGACCCAGTATAGCCAAAAGTAAATCAATGCATAAAAATATAAGAATGTTTTTTCTTTAAGCATTACTGCTACTGCNATGCTCCACAATAGCAGAGGCCATGACAGTGAGAAGCCCAAGCACCACAACTCTAGAGAAGTCCACACTCTAGTAGCTGCAACCAGAGAAAAGCCCATGCAACAGTGAAGACCCAGTATAGCCAAAAGTAAATCAATGCATAAAAATATAAGAATGTTTTTTCTTTAAGCATTACTGCTACTGCTAAGTTACTTCAGTCGTGTCTGACTCCATGTGACCCCATAGATGGCAGCCCACCAGGCTCCCCCATCCCTGGGATTCTCCAGGCAAGAACACTGGACTGGGTTGCCATTTCCTTCTCCAATGCATGAAAGTGAAAAGTGAACGGGAAGTCACTCAGTCATGTCTGACTCTTCACGATCCCATGGGCTGCAGCCTACAAGGCTCCTCCATCCATGGGATTTTCCAGGAAAGAGTACTGGAGTGGGGTGCCATCACCTTCTCTGACTTTAAGCATATGTGGCATATATTATTGGAGAAGAAATGGCAACCCACTCCAATATTCTTGCCTGGATAATCCCAGGGACAGAGGATCCTGGTGGGCTGCCGTCTATGGGATCACACAGGGTCAGACACGACTGACACGACTTAGCAGCAGCAGCATATATTATAAAGCAAATAGAACCCTTATTATCTGATTCATTGATATCTTTACACTTTTACTCTGAGATGCAAACAGAACAAAATTATTAATCTGCTGACTAATTCATGCAAAGATGGGCACAATAAAGGATAGAAACTATGGACCTAACAGAAGCAGAAGTGCCGGGGTCCAGCTATGGTGGATCCAGGGTAATTCAAAGGGGAGACAGTGTCAGCGATTAGGAAAGAATTATTTATTTAGAGATATAAAGAGAGATTAAGGAAAAACAGTGTAGTGAGAGAGAGGAGAGAAAATAGAGGAGAAAAAGAGGCTATATTCCTTGGTTTACATAGAAAGCCAATAAAGACCCAAGACAAGGGACTTACACCATCTATGTAAAGCCACAGGCGCCTACTTGAATAGTGGAGGGTGTCCCACCTTGGCCTCCCTCTTGCATGGGTCTTAGAAGCCCAGGCAAATAAGTAGACACAGCAAGCCTCTATATCCCAGAAGGAGAAAAAGAAAAGAAGACACGGGGGGAACCAGATTTCCGAGAAACTGGTCCGTCTCTTTATTTTCTAGGAAAGCTTTTATACTTTAAGTTGTACATAGAGATCAATGGATAGTACAAAGTCATGCAGGGTTAGCAGCCCTGACCCTTATCGAAACCAGGCTTTCTCTCTACATACTTAGCTGTATACACAGGTCTTAGGTGATTTACATCATCTTCTGGCCAGGAGGCCTGTTAGCATTTTATAGCCCTTTTCTGATAAGGGTCCATCAACCAGAAAACTTATTTGCCCTAAAAGTATTGTTCTTACTAAAGTCTGGTGCCACTCTCGGAAAGCACTAATTAAGGTTATATTCTTACATAGCAAGGATACAACAATTTATAACAAGGAAAGAGGAGTACAGTGATTTATAACAAAGAGAAAATTCATTAACTCAAAAGTCTAGTATTGCTAACATCAAAACTACTATATTCTTTTTTCTACATCCCAAATACATTAATTAATATCCTCCAGGTGCCTAAAAGATAAAGGATATGGAGGCCTGGCAGCATTCATCAAGAATGAAACCCTTCACCAATATAATTCTTAGCTCTTTAAAAAAGGTTCTATATCTTTAAGATGTTTTAAGCTTCATGCCTCTCATGGTTGGGGGGCTGTAAACAATCACATTCATAGTTGTAAAAGTCCGGGTAAAACTGTCGGGCAAGTTAGAGAGCCATCAGAGGGTTTTGAGCTGAAACACTCCTTTTATATGCAGGAGACTGTTAACTGGAGCTCTAAGTTAATTTTTTCCAGAGAAAGGTGGTCGGGGATAGCCCACTGTTATTATCATAGGAGTCGGTGAAAGTCATAAAATAATAAGACAGACAGATTCTGGTTTTGGGATAGATGCTTGAGAAGGCCCAGGGGGCTTTCTTTGAGGCCTGATCTTGCCTTTGCCTATCAGGCCTCTTCCTCATAACCTTTGCCATGGCGAGATTCCCCATGCCAGCTCCCAGCACAGAGATTACAAAGAGGTGGAATGAATACACAGAAGAACTATAAAAAAAAGATCTTTATGACTCAGATAATCACGATGGTGTAATCACTCATCTAGAGCCAGACATCCTGGAGTACAAAGTCAAGTGGGCCTTAGGAAGTCAAGTGGGCCTTACTACAAACAAAGCTAGTGGAGGTGATGGAATTCCGGCCGAGTTATTTCAAATCCTAAAATATGATGCTGTGAAAGTGCTGCACTCAATTTGCCAGCAAATTTGGAAAACAGCAGTGGCCATGGGACAGGAAAATGTGTTTTCATTCCATTTTCGAAGAAGGGCTATGCCAAAGAATGTTCAAACTACTGCATGATTGTACTTTACATGCTAGCAATTTATTCCCCACATCTTTCAAGCCAGGCTTCAGCAGTATATGGATTGGGAATTTCCAGATGTACAAGCTGGATTTATAAAAGACAGAAGAACAATAGATAAAATTGCCAACATCTGTTTAATAATAGAAAAAGCAAGAGAATTCCAGAAAAATATCTACTTCTGCTTCATTGATGATAAAGCCTTTGACTGTGTGGATCACAACAAACTGTGGAATACTCTTAAAGAGATGGGAATACCACACCACCTTATCTGCCTCCTGAGAAACCTGTATGAAGTCAAGAAGCCTGTATGAGGTAAGAACCAGACATGAAAAAATGGACTGCTTCCAAACTGGGAAAGGAGTACTTCAAGGCTGTCTATTGTCACCCTGCTTTTTAACTCGTGCAGAATATATCACGCGAAATGCCAGACTAGATGAAGGTCAAGCTGGAATCAAGATTGTGGGAGAAATATAATAACCTCAGATATGCAGATGACACCACCCTTATGTCAGAAATTGAAGAGGAACTAAAGAGCCTCTTAATGAAAGTGAAAGAGGAGAGTGAAAAAGCTGAGTTAAAACAACATTCAAAATACTGAGATACTGGCATCTGGTCCCATACCTTCATAGCAAATAGGTGGGGAAACAATGGAAAGAGTGACAGAATTTATTTTCTTGGTTTCACAAATCACTGCAGATGGTGACTGAAGCCATGAAATGAAGTTAAAAGATGTTTGCTTGCTCCTTGGAAGAAAAGCTATGGCAAACCTAGACAGCATATTAAAAAGTATAGACTTGCTTTGCTGACATCGCTCCATCTAGTCAAAGCTGTGGTTTTTCCAGTGGTTATGTACAGTTGTGAGAGTTGGACTGTAAAGAAGGCTAGCATTGAAGAATTGATGCTTTCAAACTGTGGTGCTGGGGAGGACTCTTGAAAGTCCTTGGATGACAAGCAGATAAAACCAGTCAGTCTTAAAGAAAATCAGTCCTGAATATTTATTGGAAGGACTGGTGCTGAAGCTGAAGCTCCAATACTTTGTGATGCAAAGAACTGACTCATTGGAAAAGACCCTGATGCTGGGAAAGATTGAGGGCAGAAGGAGAAGGGGGTGACAGAGAATGAGATGGTTGAATGGCATCATTGACTCAATGGATATGAATTTGAGCAAACTCAATGAGATAGTGAAGAACAGGAAAGCCTGGTGTGCATCAGTCCATAGGGTCACAAAGAGTTGGACATGACTGAATAGCAACCAATATAAATTACAACTGTTATTATTTAATGTTTGAATGCTAATGAAACACATAAATATCTTTTTTATTTCACAATATAGAAGAGAAATGTTATACTTCATCCAAAAGAAATAAAACATACCAAAAATTCCTAATTAAATGCCTTCTCGGCCATTAGTGAAAATAATTACTGAGCAGGAAAATACACCATGCTTCTCTTTGGACTGGCTTTCACATCTCCAGTAAAAGATTAAAGTCATCCCAGGGATCAGCTTCACAGTATGAGAACTCTGTCCTAGTTAAGTAGAAAATCAGATAATTGCAAGAACAATTTGCTGCCTCCAGGTAATTTAGAAAATAGAAGTGACTGTAAGCTGTATTATTATGTAAAGTAAAAAAATATAATTACTGCATAGGAGGTCTTTGTGTTTTGAAGCAGCGATCTTTAGAAATAGAAGGGTGAAGTGAATCATTTTCATTTTGTTTCCTATCTCTGCTCCTTATGTCGAGATTTAGCCTCTGATCAGACTAAAGTGGAAAATAATTTTTCTTTTTATAAAGTGTCAGGGGAGTTTGTAATTTCTTCGGTTCTGTCTCGTCACAATAAAAATTTGAAGCAATGGATGGACCAGTGTTACAGCTCCATATTATAGCTCAGTTTTATTTAGAAAGCAAAGGAAAATACACCCTCAGGGCATGAGAGTGAGCTGACCCAAAAGACAGGAAAAGAAGAGAAACTCCAGCTCAATTTTGACTCTTCTTTTTATGTATATATATTTTTCCTCTCTCCTCCCCCTGGGCATGCCCTATGTAAATTGGGTTAGCCAGAAGGGCTGTTTGTTTTACCTGAAGTCCTCACTCCAGTCCTCAGACCTTCCTTTGTTCCATTTTTGTGGGTTTTTCCTTTCTTTGTCCTTTAGTCACTGCCATTTTGGACTTCTTTTTTGCATTCTAACTACCTAACATAAAGAAAAACTGGAATCACATTAACAAACAAACAAACAGAATCAAGAGGCTGTGGCAGTAAATCTGTATACTAGCAGGAGCATTTCCTATGTGGCTTGTAATGTTGATGAAAAAACATGATCTTAAATGTAAAGTGATGACAAGAATTTTTTAAAAATAACTTTTAGCTATTCAGTAACAAACTTGTTAATTACAATGTTCAGTATTCTAACTTCAAAGTATTTTAGGACTGGAGACTTCCAACTTGGCTGTTCTGTTACTTACTTCACTATTCTTCTCACGTAGCTTTGGCCTAGGTACTTATATATGGCAGAAGCTTGTATGGTGTAAGGAATTAAGCAGTGACTTCCGAGAGGAATCTAAGGGTGACCGTATCTGCATTTTATACTCACAGTTTATGTAATTACTATATAATTACATGGAATTGCAAAGAGTTGGACACGGCTTAGCAACTGAACAACAGCAATATTTTGATTTCAGTTTGGAACCTCACCATTGATGTTTCTTTGTAACAGTTCAAAATGGTATTGAAGACTGTTGAAGTACATTGTTTAGGATTAGGTATGGTAATATTTTCTTCTTCAACTTCTTATCTTCATTTTCCTTTTAGGGGAGCAGAATTTGCCACCCTAAAATTTGTCTCTTTGGCATTTTGATTGGTTTAAGCTGATTATTTTCTGGGAAACAGTAGACCTGAGAAGGGTCCTAAAAACCAAGTAGAAGTTATCTATTTATAAGAAACATTTCTTACAGCTATTCATCCAGGACCTGGGGCTGACTGTGGCTCAGATGGTCAACTTCTCATTTAAAAAAAAAAAAAAAA
>SJYA01000603.1:177894-237209 GCA_006410615.1 Neotragus moschatus | reverse complement strand
AGATACTGGCATCTGGTCCCATACCTTCATAGCAAATAGGTGGGGAAACAATGGAAAGAGTGACAGAATTTATTTTCTTGGTTTCACAAATCACTGCAGATGGTGACTGCAGCCATGAAATGAAGTTAAAAGATGTTTGCTTGCTCCTTGGAAGAAAAGCTATGGCAAACCTAGACAGCATATTAAAAAGTATAGACTTGCTTTGCTGACATCGCTCCATCTAGTCAAAGCTGTGGTTTTTCCAGTGGTTATGTACAGTTGTGAGAGTTGGACTGTAAAGAAGGCTAGCATTGAAGAATTGATGCTTTCAAACTGTGGTGCTGGGGAGGACTCTTGAAAGTCCTTGGATGACAAGCAGATAAAACCAGTCAGTCTTAAAGAAAATCAGTCCTGAATATTTATTGGAAGGACTGGTGCTGAAGCTGAAGCTCCAATACTTTGTGATGCAAAGAACTGACTCATTGGAAAAGACCCTGATGCTGGGAAAGATTGAGGGCAGAAGGAGAAGGGGGTGACAGAGAATGAGATGGTTGAATGGCATCATTGACTCAATGGATATGAATTTGAGCAAACTCAATGAGATAGTGAAGAACAGGAAAGCCTGGTGTGCATCAGTCCATAGGGTCACAAAGAGTTGGACATGACTGAATAGCAACCAATATAAATTACAACTGTTATTATTTAATGTTTGAATGCTAATGAAACACATAAATATCTTTTTTATTTCACAATATAGAAGAGAAATGTTATACTTCATCCAAAAGAAATAAAACATACCAAAAATTCCTAATTAAATGCCTTCTCGGCCATTAGTGAAAATAATTACTGAGCAGGAAAATACACCATGCTTCTCTTTGGACTGGCTTTCACATCTCCAGTAAAAGATTAAAGTCATCCCAGGGATCAGCTTCACAGTATGAGAACTCTGTCCTAGTTAAGTAGAAAATCAGATAATTGCAAGAACAATTTGCTGCCTCCAGGTAATTTAGAAAATAGAAGTGACTGTAAGCTGTATTATTATGTAAAGTAAAAAAATATAATTACTGCATAGGAGGTCTTTGTGTTTTGAAGCAGCGATCTTTAGAAATAGAAGGGTGAAGTGAATCATTTTCATTTTGTTTCCTATCTCTGCTCCTTATGTCGGGATTTAGCCTCTGATCAGACTAAAGTGGAAAATAATTTTTCTTTTTATAAAGTGTCAGGGGAGTTTGTAATTTCTTCGGTTCTGTCTCGTCACAATAAAAATTTGAAGCAATGGATGGACCAGTGTTACAGCTCCATATTATAGCTCAGTTTTATTTAGAAAGCAAAGGAAAATACACCCTCAGGGCATGAGAGTGAGCTGACCCAAAAGACAGGAAAAGAAGAGAAACTCCAGCTCAATTTTGACTCTTCTTTTTATGTATATATATTTTTCCTCTCTCCTCCCCCTGGGCATGCCCTATGTAAATTGGGTTAGCCAGAAGGGCTGTTTGTTTTACCTGAAGTCCTCACTCCAGTCCTCAGACCTTCCTTTGTTCCATTTTTGTGGGTTTTTCCTTTCTTTGTCCTTTAGTCACTGCCATTTTGGACTTCTTTTTTGCATTCTAACTACCTAACATAAAGAAAAACTGGAATCACATTAACAAACAAACAAACAGAATCAAGAGGCTGTGGCAGTAAATCTGTATACTAGCAGGAGCATTTCCTATGTGGCTTGTAATGTTGATGAAAAAACATGATCTTAAATGTAAAGTGATGACAAGAATTTTTTAAAAATAACTTTTAGCTATTCAGTAACAAACTTGTTAATTACAATGTTCAGTATTCTAACTTCAAAGTATTTTAGGACTGGAGACTTCCAACTTGGCTGTTCTGTTACTTACTTCACTATTCTTCTCACGTAGCTTTGGCCTAGGTACTTATATATGGCAGAAGCTTGTATGGTGTAAGGAATTAAGCAGTGACTTCCGAGAGGAATCTAAGGGTGACCGTATCTGCATTTTATACTCACAGTTTATGTAATTACTATATAATTACATGGAATTGCAAAGAGTTGGACACGGCTTAGCAACTGAACAACAGCAATATTTTGATTTCAGTTTGGAACCTCACCATTGATGTTTCTTTGTAACAGTTCAAAATGGTATTGAAGACTGTTGAAGTACATTGTTTAGGATTAGGTATGGTAATATTTTCTTCTTCAACTTCTTATCTTCATTTTCCTTTTAGGGGAGCAGAATTTGCCACCCTAAAATTTGTCTCTTTGGCATTTTGATTGGTTTAAGCTGATTATTTTCTGGGAAACAGTAGACCTGAGAAGGGTCCTAAAAACCAAGTAGAAGTTATCTATTTATAAGAAACATTTCTTACAGCTATTCATCCAGGACCTGGGGCTGACTGTGGCTCAGATGGTCAACTTCTCATTTAAAAAAAAAAAAAAAAATCAGGCTTAAGCTAAAGAAAGTGGGGAAAACCACTAGGCCAGCCAAGTATGACTTAAATCAACCCCCCTATGAATATGCAGTTGAGGTAATGAATAGATTCAAAGGATTAGATATAGTAAACAATGTGCCGTAGGAACTATGGACGGAGGTCCCTAATATTGTTCAGGAGGCAAAAAAAAAAAAAAGAAAAGCAGGAAGGCAAAGTGGTTATCTGAGGAGGCTTTACAAATAGCTGAAGAATGAAGAGAAGCAAAAAGCAAGGGAGAAAGAGAAAGGTGCATCCAACTGTACACAGAGTTCTACAGAATAGCAAGGAGAAACAAGAAAGCCTTCTTCAATGAACAGTGTATAAAACTAGAGAAAAATAACAGAAGGGGAAAGACTAGAGATCTCTTCAAGAAAACTGGAAATATCAAGGGAACATTTTTCCCAAAGATGGGCACAGTAAAGGACAGAAATGGTAGCGACCTAGGTGACACTAAAGAGGTCAAGAAGAGATGGAAAGAATACATTGAAGAACTGTATGAAAAATATCTTAATGAACCAGATTACTAAATTATTACTACTGTAATAATTACTACAATTATTATAGTCACCCGAGCCAGACATTCTATAGTGTGAAGTCAAGTGGGCCTTAGGAAGCACTACTGTTAATAAAGCTAGTGGATGTAATGGAATTCCAGTAGAGCTATTCAAAACCCTAAAGGATGATGTCATCAAGGTGTTGCACTCAATATGTCAGCAAATCCAGAAGACCCAGTAGTGGCCACAGGACTGGAAAAGGTCAGTCCTCATCCCAATTTCCATGAAGGGTTGTATGAAAGAATGTGCTAATCATTGGACAGTTGCACTCATCTCCCATGCTAGTAAAGTCGTGCTTAAAATCTTGCATGCTAGGCTTCAGCATTATGCAAACCAAGAACTTCCAGATGTCCAAGGTGGATTTGGAAAAGGCAGAATAGCCAGAGACCAAATTGAACATTTTCTGGACCATAGAGAAAGCAAGGGAATTCCAGAAAACATCTATCTCTGTTTCTGGGAATTCCAGAAAACATCTATCTCGACTACGCTGTAGCCTTTGACTGTGTGGATCATAACAAACTGTGTAAAGCTCTTACAGAGATGGGAATACAGGACCATCTTACAAGTTTCCTGAGAAACCTGTATGCAGGTCAAGAGGCAACAGTTAGAACCTGTATGGAACAACTGATTGGTTCAAGTTGGAAAAGGAGCACCACAAGACTGTCTGCTGTCATCCTGTTTGTTTAACCTATATGCTGAGCACATCATGAGAAATGCCAGGCTGGATGAGTTACAGGCTGGATGAGTTACAAGCTGGAATCAAGAGGAGAAACATCAAACACCTCAAATATACACATGAGACCACTCTAATGGCAGAAAGCAAAGAGGAACTAAGGAACCTCTTGATGAGGGTGAAGGAGAGTGAAAGACCCGGCTTAAAACTAAATATTAAAAAAACGAAGATCATAGCATCTGGCCCCATTACTTCATGGCAAATAGAAGGAGGAACTCTGAAAGTTGTGACAGATTTCCTCTTCTTGGGCTCTAAAATAACTGCAGATGGTGACTGCAGCCATGAAATCAGAAGGTGACTGCTTCTTGGTAGGAAAGCTATGACAAACCTAGACAGCGTATTGAAAAGAAGAGACAAGACTCTGCCGACATAGGTCCATATAGTCAAGGCTGTGGTCTTCCTGAGGATCATGTGTGGTTGTGAGAGCCGGAGTGTAAAGAAGGCAGAGCACCAAGAACTGATGCCTTTGAACTGTGGTGCTAGAGAAGACTCCCGAGAGGTCCCTTGGACAGCAAGGAGATCAAACCAGTCAATCTTAAGGGAAATCAATCCTGAATACTCTTTGAAAGAGCTGTTGCTGAAACTGCAGTATTTTGATCTTCTGATGCTAATAGCCAACTCATTGGAAAACTCCCTAATGCTGGGAAGATTGAGGGCAGAAGGAGAAGAGGGTGTCAGAGGATGAGATGGCTGGATGGCATCACTGAGGCAATGGACATGAACTTAGGCAAACTTCAGGAGATGGTGTGGGACAGGGAGGCCTGGCATGGTGAAGTCTGTGGGGTCGCAAAAAGTTGGACATGACTGGGCAACTGAACAGCAATAACAACAAGAGACAATTACATTTGTAAGAGAAGTCTCCATCTCCTTCTCTATACCTAGAGAGGAGGATGACCAAACTCAAGAAACGCTCATCAGTGAAGTAGTCATCAGCTTTGTCTGACTCTTTGGGACCTCATGGTCTGTAGCCCGCCAGGCTCCTCTCTTCATGGAATTCTCTACTCAGGAATACTGGAGATTCAGCCATTTCCTTCTCCAGGGGGTCTTTTCAACCCAGGGATTGAGCCTGGGTCTCCTGTATTGCAGATTGATGCTTTACCATCTGAGGAACCAGGGAAGCCCATGGAGTAGGCATGGACTTAAATCTTTACCACAATCTTCCTTTTGTGTGTGTGCTGTTCTTGGTACCCTCTCATAACCACCTCTTCCCACCTTCAGCATATTCTTTTATCTTTAGTTAGCTGGAGATGGGATTTAAAGTGAGGGCTTCACTTTGGCCATTTTGGCAAGCTACTCAATTTTCTGGATCTTTTTCATGTGTACATGTTGTTTTTTGTTTGATTTTTTTTTGTTAATCTATTTCATGCAATGTCAGTATTCTTAGACCAACCAGAAAAACCTAGAAAAGTAGAGAAAAATTTCTTCTGCCTCAGCACCTTCTCTAAGTCATAGTTTATTAACAAAAACAATTCCTTTATTTGAAATTTTTGATAATTTAACTGTAAAATCAAATGCATTGATTTAGACTTAACCTCCATATGCTTAGGGCTTCCCCTTGTAGCTCAGCTGGTAAAGAATCTGCCCGCAATGCGGGAGTCCTGGGTTTGATCCCTGGGTTGGGAAGATTCCCTGGAGAAGGGAAAGGCTACCCATTCCAGTATTCTGGCCTGGAGAATTCCATGGACTGTATATAGTCCATGGGGTTGCAAAGAGTCAGACATGACTGAGCAACTTTCACTTCTGTATGCTTATAGTAAAATAATACCTTCAGTGGGATAAATGGCAGATCTTTATTTATTTGTTTGTGTTCAGCATGACTGTTTACATTCAAATTTAGCATATAAGCATTCCACCAAAACATAGATTCTCATCTTTAGTTTGAGCCAATTTACAAAATTAATGATAGGTAGGATGGGGAGATAAAATGGAATTTTTGCAGAATTAACTAATTCAAATAAAGTATTATGATCCTAGGTAAAGAGAAGGAAGAAAAAAAAATAACATGTTTTAAAATTTTAATTCAATTTTTATTTTACTCATTTATGTGTTCATATAATTTAGGAGTTAGAATGCCCTATCAGCCTTAAAATGACAAACCCATATTCACTTTGTGTCTCTCCTCACCCCAGACTTAGGCTCTGAGGATATTATTGTCAATTGCTTAACTGTATCTTCTTGTTTTTACTTTCCTATACATAAATAAAATAAGTATACTGATATGTTTTGATTTTTAAAATGTAAACATATGCAGTTTTGATTGGAAGATGAGGACTTCTCTGTCTTATATCCCCACTCTCCCTACTCTCTCTCTCTCCTATGTCTCCCAACATAATTATGTTATTTGTCAAGCCATGTTTACTGCTTATATTATTTTGACTTTGTATATATTGGTCACAGAAATTCTGTAATACACTCTGATTTTTGTTTCTTTCTTGTATAATTCTTTGCTTTTCCTGGTGCTAATAATGACTTTTCCCCCTTTCTATATGCCTATTTGTCCTTTAGATGTTTTTGTCAGATACTTGGTGGCATTTGCTGTCCATTCATATTTAAGAGTGGGGCACTAACATGGTAATTGGAAACTGTGTACAGAACTTGGCCTTACTGATTTGCTAAGGTTTGTTATCAAACTAAGTTTGTTTGCCTGCCCTACAGCAAGCCTGATGTTAAGATGCCAGAAATTTTCAGCAAAGAATTTATTCACAAGACAGCCAAGACAGGAGATCTGAGAAAAAGGCTCAGATCTGCCTCCTCAAAGGTGAGGGGGTTGAGATATTTACAGGATAAAGAAGCACCCTGGTCTTGGGCATAGGGTGTGTAAGGTGATTGGAGGTAAGAGAAAGGTGAGATAATTGGTGTGCTGTGCAGGTGTATCTGAGTTATATGCTTCTTCATAGGATGCATGTTAAAAACTGGAGGTGCTTAGTGTGATCAGAGAGAGTTTTTGGCTCTCTGACATCAAAGGGTCTTTCATCAGGCACCTGCCAAGGCCCAGTTTTGGGACTAGTGATCTCAGCCATTCTTAGCCAGCTTGAACTGAACAAGAGCTGACTCCAGGTTCCTGAAAAACAATTTCAGCCCGCATTATTTCTACAGTGACCCATACATCTGAGTATTATCTATAGGGGTGGTTAAGGAGTCTTGTGATAAATTACCTAGGCTACACGAGACTCAGCAAACATGCATATAAAGAAAGAAAAAAGTGATATCTAGAGTGAGCTTATTGAGTGCAGCACTTTCACAGCATCATCTTTCAGGATTTGAAATAGCTCAGTTGGAATTCCATCACCTCCACTACCTTTGTTCATAGTGATGCTTCCTAAGGCCCACTTGACCTCCTACTCTAGGATGTCTGGCTCTAGGTAGTGGTCACACCATGATGGTTATCTTGGTCATAAAGATCTTTTTTGTATAGTTTTTCTGTGTCTTCTTGCCACCTCTTCGTAATATCTTCTGCTTCTGTTAGGTCCATACCATTTCTGTTCTTTATTGTGCCCATCTTTGCATGAAATATTCCCTTGGTGTCTCTAATATTTTGAAGAGCTCTCTAGTCTTTCCCGTTCTATTGTTTTTCTCTATTTCTTTGCATTGATCACTGAGGAAGGCTTTCTTATCTCTCCTTGCTATTCTTTGAAACTCTGCATTTAGATGGATATTTCTTTCCTTTTCTCCTTTGCCTTTTGCTTCTCTTCTTTACACAGCTATTTGTAAGGCCTCCTCAGACAACCATTTTGCCCTTTTGAATTTCTTCTTCTTGGGGATGATTTTGATCACCACCACTTGTACAATGTTATGAACCTCTTTCCATAGTTCTTCAGGTACTCTGTCTATCAGATCTAATCCCTTGAATCTATTTCTTACTTCCATTGTATAAACAAAAGGGATTTTTAATTTAGGTCCTACCTGAATGGTCTAGAGATTTTCCCTAGTTTTTTCAATTTAAGTATTAATTTTGCAATAAGGAGTTCATTATCTGAGCCATAGTCAGCATCTGGTCTTGTTTTTGCTAAGGAAAATCAATCCTGAATATTCATTGGAAGGACTGATGCTGAAGGGGAAGCACCAATACTTTGGCCACCTCATATGAAGAACTTAGTGGAAAAGACCCTGGTGCTGGGAAATATTGAAGGCAGCAGGAGAAGGGGATGACAGAGGATGGATGGCATTGGTGGATGGCATCACCAATTCAATAGATGTGAGTTTGAGCAATCTCCAGAAGTTGGTGATGGACAGGGAAGCCTGGTATGCTACATTCCAATGGATGGCAAAGAGTCAGACATGACTGAGCTACTGAATTGAACTGAAAATTGAACTTAATCAGTGAAGGCATTATATCAGTGAAAGAGCTTTTACAAGCTGTTCCCTTACCTCTTGTTCTGTAAAACAGGGTCAAGAATTTCTGCTAGTCAGTCTCTGTTAATTCCAATGAGGTACAGTGTCATTATCATAAGTTGATCAGATGTACACCCAGATATTTCCTGGAGGAGGGCATGGCAACCTACTGCATTATTCTTGCCTGGAGAATCCCATAGACAATGGAACCTGGCGGGCTACAGTCCATGGGGTCGCAAAAAGTCAGACACAACTGAATCAACTTAGTATGTTCGCACACACACACCCAGAGATTTGATTGGGAATTTGTATTGGATAAATCATAGATAGCTTCTATAACACATAGACACTAAAATAAAAGACAATATAAAGGCTCAAACACAATGGAACATTTTTATTATTCATTTTTCTGGTTAATGGGTGATTTTACTCTCTGGAGAGATTTAGAAGTACAGACTCTTTTCCTTGTGATCCTACTTGTCATAGGGTCTTGTAGTACCCTCATGGCAGAAAGTGAAGATGAACTTTAGAGAGGGCACATTTGCTTTTTAAATCTTTATCCTGTAAGTGACAAGCATTAGAGTAGCCAGAACTTGTTCAATGAAAATTGGGCTGGGAAATGTCTCCAGCTAGGACACTACCCAATGACAACTCTGAGCTCTGGAAAAGCAAGTACTAATTTTGAAGACAACTTGCCATCTCTGCCTCTGAAAACCTCCCTCAAACATCACCATCTATAGATCTTTGTTGTGGGGCTTGCTTGGTAAAAATAAACTAGATTGCCAGATTCTTTTTAGTTAACACAGTGTCATTGCTTCTTAAACTTCAATATGCCTATAAATACACAGTAAAATATGCATTGTGATTCCATAGTTCTAGTGTAGACTTTCAGTTTCTGAATTTCTAACAAGATCTCAGGTAATAAAAATTCTGTTGCTCTGTGGACCATTTGAGCAACAAAGACCCAAGTTACAGTATTCTGCCTCCATCTGTTCCATTTATTTCTGAGTTCAGAGCCCTTTTGACTAAACTTTCCAGGGAACATAGATCCTCTCTAATGCTCATGTGTGCAGGAGTAATTTCCTGGTGGAAAGAAATAGAGGAGAGTCCCTAATTATCTCCCTGTTCTTTCTGTAGCCTTTCATGGTGGATTTAACATCACTAAAAGTTAAAACAGGGTATTTTTAAAGAGTCATAATGATTCACATAACAAATCTTTATAGAAGGGAAAAAAGTTATTTGAATCATTTAGACTGAAGGTCTTTAGAGAGGAAGGAAAGAGGATATGCTGGAAGTGGCAATTAGTACAAGGAGAATCTCTACCATATTTCCAGGTCCAACGGTTAGGGAGGTAAGGAGACTAACACCAACTGAATGAGCTGTGTGGAAGCCTGGTTAGAACAAAAAAGTAATGGGACAAATTAGAGAATCTAATGACAAAGGAAGAAAAGGTGAAGGAGTTGTGGGAGAGGGAAAGATGGGTAGAAAGGTGCTAGAGTACATTCTGGGAATTGAAATCTGAGAGATAAGGTATAACCTGGAGAACCAAGCTTCCTGTGGTGATGGATATAAAAAGATGCAGATGACAGTTATTTTAGTACTAATGATTCTGAACAGATAGCAGTAGAGCTCAGGGAAAGAGGGGATGGGATTAGAGATTAGGGCATGTCAGAAGCAAGTTCTGGGTCTCTAGACTGACCCACATTGGTGGAGGTCTCCAAAGGGAAGGTCTGATTCTGAGTATGTCAAGGAAGTTTACCCAGGAAAATGAAAGACTCTACTGGCAGACGAAGGAGAATTTAGGTAGTAGTACAATGTAGTACTCCCCTCATATTATACTCTTATTGTATTAAGTACACATCTTTCAATTTCTGTTTGATATATTCTCTGCCCAAAGGCAGATATCATCATCACTACTTTTTTTAATCCAATTTTCTCAATGTGGCTAATTGTTTTATATAACATTTGTGGATGGCTGAAAATAATGTGGAACTTCTAAGAGATATATAATTCTGTTTAAAATAAAGGCTGCACATCTCCTGAAAGTTAAATCATTGCAGATCCATCATTGTGTACTGTGTGATTTGGTTATTAAAAAATAAATAAATCATAAGTTCTTTGAGCAAAGTTAATAACAAAGAGAAAGGCTGTGGCAGGAACCAGACCAGCTTTTCTTCTGATTAACTGAAAGAGATTGATTTGAAATTTATACTATCAAGCAAAAGGCAATTTCTGTATTATCCCCAGGCAGTTACACATTGGTGATAAACACAGCCACATACCAAATCCTCTCCATTATACATACTTACTTTCAATTTGTTAGTTCATTTCATCATCAGTCATCTACTCTTTCATTCAGGAAATGTAAGCTAGCAGTGCAATTCGTTTATGGAACACTATTTTCATACTTAGCAATGTGTGAAACTGAATTCTTCACTTTGTTAAATTCAGCCTTATTTAGTGCAGGGGAATTGTAGACACGTGTAGGGACAGACACCAAAGTGCTGAACAGGCAGAGGGTAAACATAGAAATTGTTCCTTGGAATCTTCTCTAAGCAGAAAGCTCTGAATGATGATTTTTGACTCTTAGATGTCTTTTTGTTTTCTCATAATGTAAGGGTGACTAAGGCCAGCTTCCCTCAGCTTTTAAGATAATGAAGTTGAAATATTGCCAAAAAAGCAGCATCTCGTTTCCTCTTTTTATTTGTTACTACTTCTGTATTCAATGTTGCAAGAGGGATTTCCAAAGCACGCTGATAAATAAAATGAGTTTATATAAATTCTGGAACACTTAGTGTCATGAGTAAAGGTAGAATCTTTTAATTATGTAAGTAGTTCCTATTGTCTTGAGACTCAACTGCTTTTAGGCATCTTCTTCATCAAATAAACCTAGGCTTTTAAAACATTCCAAATAATTTGTTTATTTGTGAATTTAGCCACTAGTTTGACAGAAGTTGATAAGAAATATAGTCAAGTCAAACTTGGATGTGTGGGGGGATGCTTCCAGAGAACCAATTGAAAAGGATTTTTTTTTTCTTTTTAAAAGTTACTTTCTTTCTTGTATTTTCGTTTCTCTGCACTGCTGATCTAATTGTCTGCTGACATAGCCATTATCTTTTATAGTCATTTCAAGTAGCAAAAGGATTAGTTGCATATGATTTTTACCACTTCTCTTGGACTTGCAACCAGTTCTCCATGATTGCTTCATTTTAATAGCCTGAATAATGCAATTAAAAAGCTCTAACACCATTTGAGTGTAAGATGGCTATGACCAATGAAGAAGGCAAGCTAAAGACCTTGACCATGATACTGTGTATGCAAGGAAAGCTACTTTCTTTAGGGTAGAAACTTGAACAAACAAAACCACAGCATCTAGGAAGTCATTGTAAGAAAAAATAAAACCCCAAATAGAGGATTTTTATTTGTTTGTTTTTATTGAGACTTCAATGGCACTCTTGCCTAGAAAATCCCATGGACGGAAGAGCCTGGTAGGCTGCAGTCCGTGGGGTCGCTAAGAGTCAGGCACAACTGAGCAACTTCACTTTCACTTTTCACTTTCATGCATTGGAGAAGGAAATAGCAACCCACTCCAGTGTTCTTGCCTGGAGAACCCCAGGGACGGGTGAGCCTGGCGGGCTGCCGTCTATGAGGTTGCACAGAGCCGGACACAACTGAAGCAACTTAGCAGCAGCAGCATGCATGCAGTTATTGCAAAACTTCCAAAGTTCCTTTGTCAAGTGAGATTATGAAATGTTTCAAATGCAAGAGAATGTTTCTGTTGGATTGTCTTTCTATCTGAATAGAGAACATTGTATCAATAGTCATTCCTCCCATGATTCTAAATTGTAGCGTCTAGAGACATAGGTCAGAATAACAATCACATTTACACAATCCTACATGTGGGCTACAGTCCACGGGTTGCAAAGAGTTGGACACAACTGAGTGATTTCACTTTTCACTTTCTACATCACTTTTTAAAAAATAGAGCAACCTCAATGAAATATGTCTTCATGAAACCAAAGCAGACGCTTTTATTTTTTCAAGACTGAGAAGAAATAAGGCTGTTTGATGTTGAACAGGTATTAATAAACTGCTGCTGTTTTAATCTTTTCATATTCCTTCCTCTTGCCTTCCTTCCTTCCTTCTTTACTTTTTACTAAAACATCTGATCCATTCAAGAGGAATGAATTCAAGGTGTCCTTCCCTCAGTGAGATGTTAAATCTTTTGGGATTTAAGGGTGTTTTATAATTTTTCCTTATATGACTTGGATAGTCTGTGAGGTTTAGAAGAATATATTAGTTTTCTGAATTTGCAAAATGATTTAAAACAGGCTTATACACTCTGGAAATCAAAGGCCGTATCAGACACTGAAATGTCCATGATGGGCCATAAAAGCCCAGAAACACTTCTGAATGTGTCTGTGAGGGTATTTCTGGATGAGATTAGCATTTGAATCTGTGGACTCAGTAAAACAGATGGGGGTGGGAGTGGCGTGGTCCAATCCATTAAGAGGGCCTGACTAGAATGAAAAGGGTAGGAAGGGAGGATTTGCCCTGTTTCTGTCTGCCTGCCCAACTGAGACATTGTCCTTGGACTGAGATTTATACCACTGGCTCCCCTGACTCCCAAGACTTTGTACTCACACTGAAATTTTATCACTGGCTTATCTGGGTCGCCACCTTGCAGAGAGCAGATCACGGGGACTTAGCCCCCATGATTATATGTGCCAACTCAAAGACAGATAGATGGACAGACAGACAGATCCATTAGTTTTGTTTCTCTGGTGAATCCTGGTTAATACAGTACACTTTTCATTTATGAATATTTTTAGTGAAAACACAAAATCCTCTATCTGATTACTCAAAATAAGAGGGTGGAGTATTTGATTGGGTGATCCATACTTAAGGGCTTCCCTTGTGGCTCAGCTGGTAAAGAATCCACCTGCAATGTGGGAGACCTGGGTTTGATCCCTAGGTTGGGAAAATCCCCTGAAGAAGAGAACAGCTACTCACTCTAGTATTTTGGCCTGGAGAATTCCATGGACTGTATGATCCATGTGGTCACAAAGAGTCAGACACGGCTGAATGACTTTCACTTTCACTTTCTTCCTATACTTAGAGCCAGAGTAGAAACTTCTCAGCCTTGATGGTGAGGGGAAACCCAATAATTAAATGAATAATATAAATAAAATACATAAATAGAATATAACCCAATATTATATTTTGAGGAGGAAGAGAAAAAGGAAATGGAAACAAAATCAGGAAAATAAGGAAAGGAGAAAGAGAAAATGACATTTTAGTATCATGATGGGTGGTTGACAAAAAGCATCATAATGGGACGTGGAACAGAGCCACTGACAAAACCTCATGAATTTCTGTATGACAGCAGTGCAGTCACTCACAAACATTTATGGTGGAACCAGTATTTGGCAGACCTCTTTACGTCAATGATAAGAGCTTGATTTTTAGGTTTTTCAACTACTGCTTAGTAAGACAAATAACCACTTAAACAGACAACCAAAAGTCCCAAAGTAGGCAAAAACAGCTTAATACAGGTAGAAATACAACTGTAAAAACTACAACTTCAGTGCCTGAAGATCTAATTTAGGATGAGGGTTACTAAAGATACAACTAGGAGCTGTTAAAGTCAAAATCTGGAATGCATCCTACAAAGAAGATTGACTCTGAAAGTCCCAGGAGATGAGTAGGAATTGTTTAAACTATAAGACTTCTTTGAACAAAGCACACTTAGCATTGAAAGTCTGTTGTCAAAGTTGAAATTCATCATGTATGTTCTACCAGCTACTAATTCTACAGGAAATTAGAGAACTTATATAATGGTAGGGAAGCAAAGCATTTGCTGGACCCTCAGATAACACTCAGTGACCCAAGTAACTGGAAAAAGGGAACCTTCAGTTTTAAAGCTGATAAACAATGAATTAACTGATATGTTTAGGGAGGAAAAAAAGGAAAATCTTTTCTAATCCCATTTGAAAAAAGTTTTAATCCAAAAATAATTTTTATTTTACCACTAGGGATTTTTAATATGGCATTAAACCTCTAGACCATTCAGGTATAACCTAAATCAAATCCCTTATGATTATACAGTGGAGGTGAGAAGTAGATTCAAGGGATTAGATCTGCTAGATAGAATGCCTGAAGAACTGTGGATGGAGGTTTGCAAGAGTGCATGGAAGGCAGTCGCCAAAACCATCCCAAAGTAAAAGAAATGCAGGAAGGCAAAATGATTGTGTGAGCAGGGCTTACAAATAGCTGAGGAAGAAAAGAAGCAAAGGCAAAGGAGAAAGGGAAAGATATACCCATCTCAATGCAGAGTTCCAGAGAATAGAAAGGAGAGATAAGACATCCTTCCTAAATGATCAATGCAGAGAAATAGAGGAAAACAATAAAATGGGAAAGACAAGAGATCTCTTCAAGAAAATTGCAGATACTAAGGGAACATTTCATGCAAAGATGAGCATGATAAAGGACAGAAAGAGCAAGGACATAACCAAAACAGAAGAGATTAAGAAGAGGTGACAAGAACACAAAAGAACTATACAAAAAAGGTCTTAATGACCCAGGTAACCACGATGGTGTGGTCACTCACCCAGAGCCAGACATCCTGGAGTGTGAAGTCAAGTGGGCCTTAGGAAGCATTACTACAAACAAAACCAGTAGAGGTGATGGAATTCCAGCTGAGCTATTTCAAATCCTAAAAGATGATGTTCTTAAAGTACTGCACTCTTCATGCTTGCAAATTTGGAAAACTTAGCAATGGCAACAGGACTGGATTTTTCCAGTGCAGTTTTCAGTTTTCATTCCAATCCCAAAGGAAAGTGGTGCCAAAGCATGTTCATATTACCTCACAATTTTGCTCATCTCACAGTCTAGCAAGGTAATGCTCAAAATCCTTCAAACTAGGCTTCAACATTATGTGAAATGAGAACTTTCAGGTACACAAGCTGGATTTAGAACGGACAGAGCAACAGGAGATCAAATTGCCAACATCCATTGAATCATAGAAAAACCAAGGGAATTCCAGAAAAAATCTACTTCTGCATCATAGCCTTTGTGTAGATCACAACAAACTGGAAAATTCTTAAAGAGATGGAGATACCGGATGACCTTACCTGACTCCTGAAAAACCTGTATGCAGGTCAAGAAGCAATGGTTAGACATGGAACAATGGACTGGTTCAAAATTGGGAAAGAGGTCAAGGCTGTATATTGTCACCCTGCTTATTTAACTTATATGCAGAGTGAAGCGAAAGTGAAAGTAGCTCAGTCATGTCCAACTCTTTGCGACCCCATGCACTATACAATCCATGGAATTCTCCAGGCCAGAATACTGGAGTGGGTTGCTATTTCCTTCTCTAGGGGATCTTCCCAACCCAGGGATCAAAAACAGGTCTCGCACATTGCAAGCAGATTCTTTACCAGCTGAGCTACAAGGGAAGCCCAAGAATACTGGAGTGGGTAGCCTATGCCTTCTCCAGTGGATCTTCCTGACCCAGGAATTAAACCAGGATCTCCTGCAGCAGGAAGAATCTTTACCAACTGAGCTACCAGGGAAGCCGTGATATGCAAAGTGCATCATGTGGAATGCAGGGCTGGATAAAGCACAAGCTGAAATCAAGATTACCAGAACTATCAACAACCTCTGTATGCAAATAATACTACTCTAATGGCAAAAAGTAAGGAGAAACTAAAGAGCCTCTTGATGAGGTGAAAGAGGAGAGTAGAAACACTGGCTTAAAACTCAATATTCAGAAAACTAAGATCATGGAATTCAGTTCCATCACTTCATGGCTAATAGACAGGGGGAAAATGGAAACAGTGGCAGATTTTATTTTCTTGTGTTCCAAAATCAATGTGGATGGTGATTGCAGCTATGAAATTAAAAAAAGCTTCCTCCTTGGAAGAAAAGCTATGACAAACCTAGACAGCATATGAGAAAGCAAAGAAAGCAAAGCTGACAAAGGTCTGTATTGTCAAAGCTATGGTTTTTCCAGTAGTCATGTTCAGATGTAGTAGTTGGACCATAAAAGAAGACTGAGGGCTAAAGAATCTATGCTTCTAAACTGTGGTGCAGAAGAAGAGTCTTGAAAGTCCTTTGGGAGATCAAACCAGTCAATCTTAAAGGAAACTAACCCTGAATATTTATTAAAAGGACTGCTGCTGAAGCTGAAGCTCTAATATTATAGCCCCTTGATGGGACGAGTTGACTCACTGAAAATGACCTTGATGCTGGCAAAGACTGAGGGCAGTGGAAGGGGGAGACAGAGGATGTGATGGTTGGATGGCATCGCCGACTCAAGGACATGAGTTTGAGCAAACTCTGGGAGATTGTGAACAGGGAAGCCTGGCACGCTGTGGGGTCACTAAGAGTTGGATAGGACTTAACTACTGAACAATAACAATAGTACAAATTACCAGGGGGCAAAGCTTAGAAACAAGGTAAATTAGTTTATCAATCCAATATTTATTAACTGTCTACTACATAACCAGCTCTTTGCTTGGAATTATGAAAATAATAGGACTATTTTCTCAAATTCCAAGAAAGTAATAAAAGATACATGTAAAAGTGGATCGAATGTCCTGAAAGTTTATCTTTGAAGTTAAATTTTAAATCTCAAAACTTAAGATGTAACTGTTAGACCTTGCGGTCTTTTCCTAAGACCTGTCGCTTTCTCAAAGATCACCGAGACTCGGATTCGATGCAAACAGCAAGAGGATTTATTAAGCCGGCGCGCCGGGGTTCGGTCACCTCCAGGGAGGAACGAACCCCAAACTGTCATTACAGGGCACTTTTAAGCACAAAAACCGCAAACGGGTGTAACTAGGGTGGGGACAATTTGATTGGTTCACATAGGCTCGTTTGCTATCAGGTCTATACAGCTGGTCAGGGCCACATATGATGGCCTGAAAGACAATTTTTAGAAAGTCCCTAAAGGAAAAACATCTCTAAAGGCCACATTGTATTAGATAAGAACCTGCCATGTTACATGAGATAAAAACCTGCTCTCAAGGGTTTAGCAAAAAAACTTAATTTTTCTCTCATAACCTTAAATATTAATAAACATTTATAAATATAAAAATCTTCATTTTAAAGAATTGATTCATATTGAATCTTTTCAGATAAATATCATCATAGTTAAAGCTTTCTTGTATTTGTAGTTGTATCATGTGATTCAAAGTTCTAAAGCACCGAGACGTGGTATATGTAAGAAACAAAAGTCCCCTACGTATCTTTTAAAAATATATTATAATCAGTAAGTAATGTGAGAATGCTGTCATCTAATATCAATTTTACATACTATACATTAGGTAGTTGTCCTCCTGGAAGAATCTAAGCATGGCTCTATCCTACGTTTGAAGTATCTCCCCTATTCAATTACATGTAAATCACAATTTACTAGGTAGAAGAGCATGGTGTTTAAATAGGCAGGCTGTGCTGTAATCATCTAAAGTGAGATCCTAATTTTATTCCTTTTTTAATCTTCCCTTTTGTCTCAGCTATGGAATTGGAATCACTATAGAACTTTCCCCATAGGCTTACAGTGATGGCTAAACAATTAAAGTTTATAGCTTCAATATGTGAGCCTAGAAAGTTCTCAATAAACATTTAAATAGTATTATGTGAAGTAGGCATGCCAAGCCAGGAGGTTTTATGGAATTTTTCCCCCAAATTCCACCTGTCTACTGTATTGGCACTTACAAATTCTGTGTAACATGAAATTTAGTTTTGGACCTTCTCTGATTATCTGTCTTGAAATACCGAGACTGCTAGTGTAAATACCTTTTAGTCTTAAGACACCCCATGAGTAAAGATTCTCCTTCTAATTGCCATCTGAGGTCTGAAGAATTAGGTTGTCATACCTATTCTTTCTTGTTTATTTTATAATCCCGAACAGCAACATGGTCACTAGAGAGTAATTAAAATTTCAAGTTATTTAATCCCATGAGGATAAACAGTTTTATCATCTTTATCTCCTAATTGCTAACAAATGTTCTTGAAAAAAGCACAATATGACACTTAACTAATTTGCATCTACTGAGAAGGTAGCGAGTTTTTAAATGTCATTATTTGAGCAAAACAAATGACTGCCATGGGTTGTACTCATGTTGTCTACACAAATACATAACAAAATTGTTAAGTTTTGTCAGTGAATCTGTTCATGCCTGTGATTAAAAGCTGTAGCAACTTGTCAGATTACTTCTCTATTTCCACTCCCAAACAATGACTTTATTTATTTATTTATTTTTTATATTAACAATGACTTTAATATCTCCTTTGGAAAGACTAGAATTAATTAACCTCATAAGTCAACCAGGATTGTTATTGTTCCATTAAAAGTTTATATGAATCCTTTATCTTATGTTTGTAACTTTTTTTTTAAAAAAAAGGACTTTGAAGAAAAGTACATTAATTACTAAACACAAAAAAAAACTCAAGAAACAAAATTGTAAAAAAAAAAAATCTTAATAGAAATGCTTTGTTGTTCATTGACTAGTAGTTTTGATACGGATTATCTGTAATGAGAAATTTCTACATAGTCTTAATTTTAAATTTATTTGTTGTTTGATTGCAGCTGTATAAATTCCTCCAGTCCCCCACAACCCCATGCCCTGCCATCCACCCCCTCCCTAGAATGCCTGTGTTACATTCTGAAAGAGTGTCACTGAAATTCCTTACCTTCTACTAATAGACAAACTTAGATTGGGAGTTGGTGATTTTTTTTTAGCACAGAAAGTGACCCTGGAAATCTATTTTCTGATTTACACATAATTAATTTGCACCTTCCTGATGAGTATGGCATCTGCTATTTTCAGCAGTATACTGGATTAGTCTCATAACTATCATTAAATATTTAATAATGTTATATATTTATGTCAATAAATAAAAATTTAATCCTGATTCTTAATTTTTACTTTGCAGAGTGGCTACTCACAATACTTCTGTTCTCGAAATTCCGTGTGGGTCAACTTACCTACAAAATTCAGTTAAGCAACTGTTTGTTGCTTAATTCAGTTTGTTCTCTACATCTGTGATTCTATTTCTATTTCTATTTCTGCTTTGCAAGCGGATAAAGAAGATTAGTACATGTATATGCAATGAAATGTTATTCAGCCATAAAAAGGAACTAAATAGTGACATTTAGATGGACCTAGAGATTTTCATTTAGAGTGAAGTAAGTCAGGAAGAGAAAAACAAATATCATATGATGTCACTTATATGTGGAATCTAGAAAAATGGTGCAGATGAACTTATTTGCTGTAAGGTTTGGGTCATCTGCCTCAGGGAACATGAACCTCTTGCTGACTCTCACTAGAACACCAGCTTCTTTGTTCCGTGTTCCTGGAGTAGATTGGCCCAGTTCTAGCTCACTGGCAAGTACAGTACGATGTCACCTGTGACACAGTGTCTCTGAAACCAAACTTGAACAAGATATGACATTTCCTCCAGAGACACATTACTTTCACATTAGTGATTTATTCTTTAGACTAGTCTGTACCACAGTCCCTGAAAGTACAGTTACCAAATGAGTTATTTCCCTTTGAGTTCTTCTGAAAGGTCCCATTCAGACACCTGAATACAATGAAAACATGTTTTGAAACCCATTCTAGAGTGAAATTCAGAGTTAAGTCAGGTTGATCTAGTCACAAAATGAATTTAATCTGAAATGTCAGAATAATTCTCATTTTGTCTTTCTCCCTATTGTTGTCTTCAGAACAGATTGCTCAGAGTATTGTACTAGGGTGTTCACTCTTCCACTGCAATGCAAGTTTGCTGATTGCCCTGATGGTGAGTAGCCCTAAATTATCTGTAGTCATGTTTCATATGAACTGATATGAATCCAGGATATAAGCAAAGTGAGACTCAAACCTGTAATGAGGTCAAAAAGAAAAGCAATTGTTCTCAGTTTGAGTAGCTATTGTTTTTTTTAACCTTTGTTGACTAACTAAGTTATGAATCTGAGTCATATTATGAAGCATTAGCAGTGAAAATCTGTAACTGATCTACATACATTACAAATTAATTTAGATGAGCCAGGTCTAGCTCTAATGACCAGCGCACATGATATCCTGAAACTGTGTAAAGACCCAGGCACAGATGTCGCAGAAGAGGAATTTGACAAAGTGGGTATTGACTTTTATTAGATCTCACATGATCAGATAGCATTTATCTGATGTGAAGGATGGACCTAGTGAATTATCAAACAAACAGATACTTTTTTTTTCTCTCTTTGCATGTGGTAAGTCTCTTTGGATTTATAATAACTCATCGGAGAACACAGCAATCTCTAAAATTTTGCTGCAAGGTGAGAAAATGCCAAGCATAGACAAGTTATTAAAAAGAGAGGATATATCACATTGAACTCTAAACACTTATTCTTAACACGCGATACCTCATACAGCAGCAAATAAGATGACAGATGTGTGTGATTTATAAAACACTTTCTTGTTTAGGAAAGCAAAGGGATAAAATTGAGTTGATGGATATAGTAGCTGTGAGACAAAATCATTCTTTGTCTATGTAAGCTGTATGTAATAAAATCTCTAAAGTAATGCTCTCCATTTCTTAAATTCAGTTGCTGGTGCCATTTATATTTTTTCAGTCACCTGGCAAGTAAATCTTCTATCAGTACTCTGAAAATCTAAATCATTACTGTTGATGTTCAGGAAATTGAGAAGTATGATTGCTAACTCAAAGAGTTCAACTTTTTTTTTTTTTTGGTGTGAAGAAAAGGGGAGTGTTGTGGTGGGTAGAAAAATGTCCCTCTAAAGATGTTCATATTCTAATTCCTGGAATATGTTAATATGTTATTGCCTGGCAAGAGGAACTTTACAGATATGATTAAGTTAAGGATCTTGATATGGACATATTTTTCTCAGTGGGCCCAATATAGTTGCATGGGACCTTAGAAAAGGATGCAGAAGAGGCAGAATCATCAAAGGAGACATGATGCAGAAGCAGAGGTCAGAGTGATTTGTTTGCTGATTTTTATTGACAATAGAAGGGGGCCACGAACCAGGGAATGGAGGCAGCCTCCGGAAACTAAAAAAGGCAGGGATACTTTTTCCTCCCCTAGAGGCCCCAGAAGGAATTCAGCCCTGCTAACACCTTGATTTTAAACCCACAAAACCTATTTCAGACTTTTAAAATGTGAAATCATACGTTTGCACTCTTTTAAGTTACTAAATTGTTGGTAATTTGTTTCAATAGCAATAAGACTAATGTAGTCTGTTGCCTTATGGACACTGTTGGACACTGTCTAAAAAGTATCCCTTATCTCTGCCATAATTTTCCTGAAATGCCTTCAAGTGTATGAAGAATTAAACATTATATTCCATTTTTGATGTATCAAGTCAAAGCTCAGGCAGTGTTTCCATGACCCATAATGTGATACTCAGTGACTGATCAACGTTGCTGGAAGATGCCTGTTCTGGTTGTTGGATATTTTTATTTCTATAGTAAAACCACATCCTTTGTGGTCAACAGTTAGCCTTAGCGACAAACTGATAGCATTCCCCAAATTCAACAATCTAGAAGCAAAATAAAAACTTATTTCAGATGGATTCATGTTCTCTGAAAAACAAGCAAGCAGTCTTTACCTATTTGAAAAGCATGTCAACTTAAAAAGTATTTTTACAAACACAACAAAGTATAACTATGTATTTTCTGTGAGTTAGCTAAACAGTAGATTATAATTAATGAGTGGAAATAAAATATTGTTTTTCTAAATGACTTTATAAGCTTTACAACATGTGGCAACAGCAATGGAATACTTTTAAAAAGAATTAGATGAGTGTTTCCCAAAGAATATAAGAGAAACTAGTCCTAGGGAGTTCACTTCAAAATAAAAGATGTGGCTTTACATTTCGTAATGATGCTAGCTTTACCCTCTTTGACTTTTACAGCAGCGTATTATGAAAGCATGTCAAAAAGAATCATATTCAAATTTAACTAAGCTTTTCTACACTTATCTATGAGACTTTTAGATTTATTAACTGTAAAGAAAATTGAGCTAAATAAAGATTTTATAAATATTTTAATAAAGATTTACATTATTCAGCCACAAAGAAAAAAATTTACATTGTTGGTAAATAATATATTGATCGACTTTGAGTTCAGGAGATCCTCTTAAAATTATTGTGATAAGTCATAATAATTTCCATTAGTTCTTCCCTTGAGATAATCTCCTTATTCTCATTTTACAGGTAAAAAAACAGGCTGTGTGGGTTATGTTACCTGACCTTGATTGCCTTATTGGTAGAAAGAAAATCAATAGGAAAACAATTAATCTATGCTTTGTGTGCTATGATATCTTGCATCTTATTATCTTCCTACTATTTGAATCATGTGAATGCAGGACTTTCATTTTATCCTGACATAAAGAAAGTTTCAGGGAGACCAGAGGACAAGCATTTTGTGCTTCTGGTGGTTTACTTGCCCCCCACATTTCTCTAAAATAGTACTTCCCATGCTATAGAGAATGTGATGAATGTATGGTGACAGATAATAAATAGCATATTGAGTAGTAATAATTCATAGACTCTTGAAAATAGACAATTTGATAACATTCTATGTGTACTGCAGAACTGAATTATCCCCCTTTTGATACAACTTCAGTGATTTTTAATTCAGTCTTTTAGAATCAAAATCAGTTCTGTCATTGTTGTTGTCCAGTTGCTCAGTCATGTCCATCTTTTTGCGACCCCATGGACTGTAGCATGCCAGGCTACCCTGTCCATTACCAACTCTTGGAGCTTGCTCAAACTCATGTCCATTGAGTCAGTGATGCCATGCAACCATCTCAGCCTCTGTCGTCCCTTTCTCCTCTTGCCTTCAAACTCTTCCAGCATCTTGGTCTTTTCCAGTGAATCAATTCTTTGCATCAGGTGGCCAAAGTATTGGAGCTTCATCTTCAGCACCAGTCCTTCCAATGAATAAATAGGACTGATTTTCTTTGAAATTGACTGGTTTGATCTCCTTGTAGTCCAAGGGATTCTCAAGAGTCTTCTCCAACACCATAGTCCAAAAGTCTTCGGCGTTCAGTTTTCTTTATAGTCCAATTCTCACATTCACAGATGACTACTGGAAAAACCAGAGTTTTGAATAGATGGGCCTTTGTTGTCAAAGTAATGTCTGGTTGTTAATGTGGTATCTAGGTTGGTCATAGCTTTTATTCCAAGGAGCAAGTGTCTTTTAATTTCATGGCTTCAGTCACTATCTGCAGTGATTTTGGAAACCAAGAAAATAAAGTCTTTTTCCATTGTTTCCCCATTTATTTGTCATAAAGTGATGGGACCGGATGATGCCATGATCTTAGTTATTTGAATGTTGAGTTTTAAGTCAGCTTTTTCACTCTCATCTTTCACTTTCATCAAGAGGCTCCTCAGTTCCTCCTTGCTTTCTGCCCTAAGGGCGGTGTGATCTGCATATCTGAGATTATTGGTATTCCTCCTGGCAGTCTTGGTTCTAGCCTGTGCATCATCCAGCCTGGCATTTCTCATGATGTGCTCTGCATTTAAGTTAAATAAGCAGAGTGACAATATACAGCCTTGACATACTCCTTTCTCTATTTGGAACCAGTCTGTTCCGTCTCTGGTTTTAACTGTTGCTTCTTGACCTGCATACAGATTTCTCAGAAGTCAGGTTAGTTGATCTGGTATTCCCATCCCTTGCAAAATTTTCCACGGTTTCTTGTGTTCAGAGGCCTTGGCATAGTCAATAAAGTAGAAGTAGATGTCTTTCTGGAACTCTCTTGCTTTTTCTATGATCAGCCAATGTTGACAATTTGATCTCTGGTTCCTCTGCCTTTTCTAAATCCAGCTTGAACATCTGGAAGTTCTCAGTTCACCTTTTATTGAAGCCTTGCTTGGAGAATTTTGAGCATTACTTTGCTAGCATGTGAGATAAGTGCAATTGTCCAGTAGTTTGCATTCTTTGGCATTGCCTTTCTTTGAGATTGGAATGAAAATAGACATTTTCCAGTCCTGTGGCCACTGCTGAGTTTTCCAAACTTGCTGGCATATTGAGTGCAGCACTTTCACAGCATCATCTTTTAGGATTTGAAATAGCTCAACTGGAATTCNATTACTTTGCTAGCATGTGAGATAAGTGCAATTGTCCAGTAGTTTGCATTCTTTGGCATTGCCTTTCTTTGAGATTGGAATGAAAATAGACATTTTCCAGTCCTGTGGCCACTGCTGAGTTTTCCAAACTTGCTGGCATATTGAGTGCAGCACTTTCACAGCATCATCTTTTAGGATTTGAAATAGCTCAACTGGAATTCGATCACCTCTACTAGCTTTGTTTATAGTGATGTTTTCTAAGGCCAGTTGACTTTGGACTCCAGGATGTCTGGCTCTAGTAGAGTGATCACACCATCGTGGTTATCTGTGTCGTGAAGATCTTTTTTGTATAGATCTTCTGTGTATTCTTGCCACCGCTTCTTAATATCTTCTGCTTCTGTTAGCTCTACACCATTTCTGTCCTTTATTGCACCCATCTTTGCTTAAAATGTTCAACTGTTTGTGACCCTCTGGACTGTAGCATGCCAGGCTTCCCTGTCCTTCACTATCTCCCACAGTTTGCTCATGTCATCCAACCATCTCATCCTCTGTCACCCCCTTCTCTTCCTGCCCTCAATCTTTACCAGCCTCAGGGTCTTTTCCAATGAATTAGCTCTTCCCATTAGATGACCAAAGTATTAGAGTTTCAGCATCAGTCCTTCTATTAATAATGAATGTTTGGGTTGATTTCTTTTCAGATTGACTGGTTTGATCTCCTTTCTGTCCAAGGGACTCTCAAGGGTCTTCTCTAGCACCACAATTTGGAAGCATCAATTATTTGACGCTCAGCATTCTTTATTGTCCAACTCTCACATCAGTACGTGACTACTGGAAAAACCTTAGCTTTGACTATATGAACCTTTGTTGGCAAAGTGATGTCTCTGCTTTTTAATATGCTGTCTAGGTGGCTGAGACAGTAAAGAATTTGCCTGTAATGTGGGAGATTCGGGTTCGATTTCTGGGTCAGGAAGATACCCCTGGAGAAGGAAATGGCAACCCACTGCAGTGTTCTTGCCTGGAGATTTGCATGGACAGAGGAGCCTGGTGGCCTACAGCCCATAGCATCTCAAAGAGTCAGAGACGACTGAGTGACTGACACTTTCCACTTGGTTTGTCATAATTTTTTTCCAAGGAACAAGTGTCTTTTATTTTCATTTTTGCAGTCACTGTCTTCAGTGTTTTTGAACTCCAATAAAATAAATAAAATAGTAAGGAGAGATAAGAAAGCCTTCTTACCTGAACAATACAGATAAATAGAGGAAAATAATAGAATAGGAAAAACTAGAGACTTCTTCAAGAAAACTAGAGATACTAAGGGAATATTTCATGCAAAGATGGGCACAATAAAGGACCGAAAAGGCAAGGACCTAACAGAAGCAGAAGAAATTAAGAGGAGGTGGCAAGAATACAGAGAACTACACAAAAAAGGACTTAATGACCTAGATAACCACCATGGTGTGGTCATTCACCTAGAGCCAGACATCCTGGAGTGTGATGTCCCGTGGCCTTAGAAAGCTTTACTACAAACAAAGTTAATGAAGGTGATGAGATTCCAGCTGAGCTATTTAAATTCCTAAAACATGATGCTGTTAAAGTCCTGCACTCATTATACCAGCAAATTTGGAGAACTCAGCACTGGCCACAGGACTGGAAAGGTCAGTTTTCACTTAAAGCCCAAAGAAAGACTATGGCAAAGAATTTTCAAACTACCGTGCACTCTTTTCACATACTCAGAAAGTAATACTCAAAATCCTTAAAGCTAGGCCTCAACAGGAGATGGCAATGGCACCCCACTCTAGTACTCTTGTCTGGAAAATCCCATGGACAGAGGAGCCTGGTAGGCTGCAGTCCATGGGGTCGCTAATAGTCGGACATGAGTGAGCAACTTCACTTTCACTTTTCACTTTCATGCATTGGAGAAGCAAATGGTAACCCACTCCAGTGTTCTTGCCTGGAGAATCTCAGGGACGGGGGAGCCTGGTGGGCTGCCATCTATGGGGTCGCACTGAGTCAGACATGACTGAAGCAGCTTAGTAGTAGTAGTAGTAGTAGTAAGTATCAACAAGACATGAACAAAGAACTTCCAGATGTACAAGCTGGATTTAGAAAAGGCAGAGGAACCAGAAGTCAAATTGCCAACATCCACTGGATCATAGAAAAAGCAAAATAATTTCATAAAAATATCTATTTCTGCTTTATTGACTATGCCAAAGACTTTGACTGTGTTGATCACAACAAACTGTGGAAGATTCTTAAAGAAATGAGAATACCAGCCCCCCTTGAGAAACCTGTCCCTTGAGAAACCTGTATGCAAGTCAAGAAGAAACAATTAGAACTGGACATGGAACATCAAACTGGTTCAAAATTGAGAAAGGAGTACATCAAAGCTGTGTGTTGTCACCCTGCTTATTTAACTTGTATTCAGAGTGCATCACTGGAAATGCTGGGCTGGATGGCTCACAAACTGGAATAAAGATTACCAGGAGAAATATCAGCGACCTCAGACATGCAGATGATGCCACCCTAATGGCAGAAAATGAAGAGGAACTAAAGAGTCTGTTGATGAAGATGAAAAATAAGAGTGAAAAGGCTGGCTTAAAACTCAGCATTCAAAAAACAAACATTCGTTGCATCCAGTCCCTGCACTTCATGGCAAAGAGATGGGAAAAAATGGAAATGGTAGTGAATTTTATATTCTTGGGCTCCAAAATCAAAAAGAAAATTCTATTATCAGCAAATTTTGATTTCACAAATGTTAATGCTTAATTACTCAGGAAGGACAGATCAGTTCAGTTCAGTCACTCAGTCACGTCTGACTCTTTGTAACCCCATGAATCACAGCACCCCAGGCCTCCCTGTCCATCACCAACTCCCAGAGTTCACTCAAACTCATGTCCATCGAGTCGGTGATGCCATCCAGCCATCTCATCCTTTGCCGTCCCCTTCTCCTCCTTCCCCTAATCCCTCCTAGCATCAGGGTCTTTTCCAATGAGACAACTCTTTGCATGAGGTGGCCAAAGTACTGGAGTTTTGGCTTCAGCATCAGTCTTTCCAGTGAACACGCAGGACTGATCTCCTTTAGGATGGACTGGTTGGATCTCCCTGCAGTCCAAGGGACTCTCAAGAGTCTTCTCCAACACCACATTTCAAAAGCATCAATACTTCGGCACTCAGTTTTCTTCATAGTCCAAATCTCACATCCATACATGATTACTGGAAAAACCATAGCCTTGACAGACGGACTTTTGTTGGCAAAGTAATGTCTCTGCTTTTGAATATGCTATCTAGTTGGTCATAACTTTCCTTCCAAGGAGTAAGCTTCTTTTAATTTCATGACTGCAATCACCATCTGCAGTGATTTTGGAGCCCTCAAAAATAAAGTCTGACACTGTTTCCACTGTTTCCGAATCTATTTCCCATGAAGTGATAGGACCAGATGCCATGATGTTCATTTTCTGAATGTTGAGCTTTAAGCCAACTTTTTCACTCTCCTCTTTCACTTTCATCAAGAGGCTTTTTAGTTCCTCTTCTCTTTCTGCCATAAGGGTGGTATCATCTGCATATCTGAGGTTGTTGATATTTCTCCTGGCAATCTGGATTCCAGCTTGTGCTTCTTTCAGCCTAGTGTTTCTCATGATGTACTCTGATATAAGTTAAATAAGCAGGGTGAGCCTTGACGTACTCCTTTTCCTATTTGGAACCAGTCTGTTGTTCCATAATAAGACTCTAATACTGTATGTCCCAGAAGTGAAAAATTATAGCTTTTTTAATACAAATAATTTGTAATTTTTGTTTTTTAAACGAATCAGATCTGTACATACCCTGTTTGAAAAAGGCATGCATGAACTTTGATTCTATATTCATTCAGGTCCATCATCTTATTCCAGCAGTGGTTATGTTATGGCAGTAGGTGACTTTATTGCTCTTATAAATATGAAGTTTAAAAACTGTGTCATCTATATAGAGTTTGTCATGCATGACGTACAATTTGTTAATCTTAAATGACTATTTATATAAGATAATATTTTCATAGTTTTGGTATATAGATAATAAATAGAAGATAGATAGATAAAGATACTTTCCATCACGAGTTTTTATAAGATGTGCGGTGCCACAAACAATTGATGAAACTGAGTGGGGATGCTCACCTTTTGTTGCCTGTACCTCAGCTGGCTAAGACCAGAGATTTCTTTTAAAACGATTGTTTCCATAGGAATAGGGCTTCCTCCTCCAACAAAAGGATTCATCAAGACTTAATCTCCAAGTGTTGAAATGCTAGTTTTTCCAGAACAACTTTGTAAATAGATGGTCCCCAAGTTTAGCAGTTCATTCTTTCTGTCAATGACAAAGCTATTTTCCCATGTTTACCATATAAAAAAATACTCATAGTAGAAGGACTAAATGCTTCAACAGGCTCAAAGGTTCTGTACACATCTCCGTGGAATGATGGGAGGGTCAGAGATTCCCGTCCCCCCCCCCACACACACTGAAGAGTCACCTGTTGACCTTGACCCTATGTAAGTTTTCTTACTAAAGTATATCCTTAGTCATGTCATACATTATGAAATTCATCTTGAATCTGGTGCACAGCAGGTAAAGACCAAGAGGAGATATTATTTGTGTCGTGAGAATTTTCAGTGTTTCAAAACTTACTTATAGTTTCTATGTTGAGAAATAATTATGCACTGACTTTTATATGAAAAGAAATCAATGAGAAATAAATGATAGTTCATCATTTTTAGCTTGAGGGAGAATGAGGGAGTTATGTGAAGACTGACATTTAACAATAGTGCTTTGTCATTTCATTCAGAGAAAAGAAACATAAAATGAAATATTGTGACAACTTTAGACTCACAAATCACAAACTTATAATACGCTTCATTTTATTGAATAAAAGCTTCCAATATTCCATTTTCACTGTAGTTTATAATCATAGATTTTATGCCTTGTAAAATTCTCTTCAACACTTCATGTAAATTATCCTAAATCTTTTTGATTAAGTACATAATGTTGGCAACACATTTTATAAACTTGAATTCAGATTTTGATAGCTTACTACTCCAAATGCCACCATACTGTACATAAATGACCAAGGATTATGTGAGTTTAATATGGGTAAGTTTACTTTCTGATTTGCCTAGAATATTTCTAGTTTATTTCCTGCCATCCACCTAATTTAGCACTTGCCTTGGATTTAGCTAAGTATTTTTATAAATAGTTTTACTTGTAAATAGCATAGGTGTGGTAAAACTCAAAAAATGTTTTATTTTCAGATTTGTCACAGTCTCATATCTACCTAAAAATTTTAGTTAAATTGTTTAAGATGATGACATTCAGTGCTGGAGAAGATGCATTTTTGTATTTAAATAACCTTTCTGCAAAGTGTGACTTTTCATATATGTCAAGTGACTCTTCTAAATATATCAGTTGACCTCCTGACTTAATTCCAGCTTTCTTAAGTACTGTGAAGAATGAACTGATAGATGCTAATGTCTTGTCTGTTTGTGTACAAGAATAGCTTCAAAAATAGTTAAATTTTTCCAGTTAAAAAGGTTAAAATCATCAAATACTTCTCTTTGTTGCCCAACAATTGAGAGGAAATGCTATCCTGGAGGCTTATTTTATTAAAATGTCTGACATGTTATTGGCATTTCAGTTAAAATCCAACATGAATGATACAACTATTTTAACCAATTTTGGTGGAGCAAAGCTTTATGATAAAAACACTATTCACAGTAAAGTAAGAAATCTGTGGAGCAGAAATTCACTTGGACTTAATTTGGGAGCATACACAAATTATAATTGTATATATAATTATATATGTATGTATATATTTAAGATGTATGTTTCTACTGATGGACAAGAAACTTGAAGCTGTCAAAATTTATAATTTTTGCCCATATAGATCTAGGGTAATTAACTAAAATTTTAATGACAATACCAATGTTGAATAAGCATACAGACAAAAACTCAGCATAGCAGTACATGTAGCCTTCTCATTTATTTTTTTTTTACTTTGCATTTCAAAAATGCTTGAACTGTAAGTGTTTTCTTAGTCAGTCTAACAGCACTAAAATATTACAAAAATTTTTGTAAATATTTCTACTATGTTTGTTGCTTTATTTTGAAAATAAATGACATTTTAAGTCAAAAGATTAGCTGCTAGAAAATATAAGATTTGAAGATTTTAGCAATTTGCAACACATGGAACAAAGCTTACAAACAGGTAAACACTAAGATTTATCCTATATAAGAACAAGAAAATAATTGAACAAGTTGAATGAGCAATAAAGTCCTTTATAATATTCAACTTAGAATAGTTGTGCTTTGGAATATCTCAAATTGCAGAGATTCCTTTGATTCTTTACTTTTAATTGGATGAATTTATAGTCTGTGACTTCTTACTATATCTTTAATATCTATCGTTAATGATATTTTTAAATAAAAATTTATTGAAATATTCAAAATAAGTTTAGATGAGAACAACTGACTTTATGAGTTTTTTCTTTTGAGGATATTTACTAAGTAAACAAACTGATTCAAGGGAAAAAGACAATACTATAATTGAAAATATCCTGTATTTAGTAGAGTTTGATTTTACAAGGGACTTCATCTACAGTGAATATTTTCATATCAACAAAATATAATGGAGAGAATTTTCAATAGGATGTATTGATAATTCAAATTTATTGACCATGAAATGCAATTTTGAGAAAAATTTTATTTATCTTTATTATAAAATGAAAAGCAATAAGACCATTTAGAAACAGATACATAGTTTTAGAAACAGATACAATTAAAAAACTGATTTTTAATGGTTCAAAAATTAATAATGAGACTGAAAATTTTGTTTTAATATATGTATATTTTCTTAATTTTGTAAAAATGACATTAATTTAAGCTGCAGTCCTTAGGGTTGCAGAGTCAGACATGACTTAGCAACTAAAACACACTTTCAAAAAACATTTAAAAAGGGTAGTTCTTATAATAAAGACCTATCAGTTTACTAAAACCAAGATACTCAATAAAATATTTTATGCAATTCATATTTAAAATTATTTTTATTAATCCCTTTTACTGTCAAAAATCTCCCAGTTTAGAACAACAAATTATATGATCATGCTAGGTTGTATATTCTTGCAGTTCTTTGCAATTACTCTCAGTCAAGTTTGATCATTTGGTTTCAGACCATACCACTGCTCTTCATATTCTATTCCTTCTCAATGATATCAATTTCCTTTTGTTGAGGCAAAGTCTCTCTAATTCTTTAACCAAATATGTATGAGTGATAAAATTTTCCACTATTTGAAAAAAAAAAAGCCTTTATATAGTATATATTCTTGAATGATAATTGAACAAGTTACAAGATAGGTGACATTTATTTTCTCTTAACACTTTGAAGCTCAACATTCAGAAAACTAAGATCATGGCATCTGGTCCCATTACTTCATGGCAGATAGATGGGGAAACAGTGGAAACAGTGGCTGACTTTATTTTTCTGGGCTCCAAAATCACTGTAGATAGTGATTGCAGCAATGAAATTAAAAGACGCTTACTCCTTGGAAGGAAAGTTATGACCAACCTAGACAGCATATTCAAAAGCAGAGACATTACTTTGCCAACAAGGTGTGCCTAGTCAAGGCTACGGTTTTTCCAATGGTCATGTATGGATGTGAGAGTTGAACTATAAAGAAAGCTGAGTGCCAAAGTGTTGATGCTTTTGAACTGTGGTGTTGGAGAAGATTCTTGAGAGTCACTTGGACTGCAAGGAGATCCAACCAGTCCATCCTAATGGAGATCAGTCCTGGGTGTTCATTAGAAGGACTGATGCTGAAGCTGAAACTTCAATACTTCGGCCACCTGATGCAAAGAGCTGACTCATTGGAAAAGACCCTGATGCTGGGAAAGATTGAGGACAGGAGGAGAAGGGGACGACAGAGGATGAGATGGCTGGATAGCATCATCAACTCGATGGACATGGGTTTGGGTAGACTCCGGGTGTTGGTGATGGACAGGGAGGCCTGGCGTGCTATGGTTCATGGGGTCACAATGAGCCGGGCATGACTGAGTGACTCAACTGAACACTTTGAAGATTTCATTGTCTTTGAGCCTCTTTCTTTGCTATTGAAAACTGTCAGTCTAATTGTTGTTCCCTTTTTATGTAACTCATCCTTTGTTTATGGTTGCTTTCAACACTTTTTCTTTCCATTTTAGGAGGAACAATTTAATTTCTAACAAGATGTGAATTTCTTGTTCAGTTTGCTTGGAAATAAGTGGGCAATTTCAATCCTGAGTTTTAATTCATGTCTTCATTAAATTCTGGATGATGTCAGGCATCACGTTTTTCCCAAATATTGCCTCAGTGGCATTCTCTTCATTCTCTCCTGTTGCAATTCTTCTTAATGAATGTGAGAAGTCTTACTGCCTGGCCAGTGCTTAGCATTCCTAGGTTCCTCCCTCTTTATCCACTTTCACTAAAAAGACTAGAGCCACTAAATCCTAACTTTCAAAGTCTCTCTTGAAATTCGGGCATGCCGAGTGGCAGTTTCACCCAATGGTATGCTAAATGGAATTCTGTTATTGGCATTTCTGGGGAAAATCGTTTATGATGAAAAGGGAAACTCATCTAGTATTTCTCCTTTTTATTCCTTCCTTACTGTCTCAAATCGAAATGCCATGTTAGGAGCTTCAGCAGCCTTTGTTTGGATCAAGCGAAAGCCTGAGATGGAATCAGAGATGATGTCTGTGATATACCTAAGGCACAAATCTGTTGCTTATTAACTGCCTCTCTCCACATTTCTAACTATAAATAAAATAATTTCGGTTTCTTTCTGATTCTATGGGAAGAATTTAGTTTCTGATCGTTGACTTGAGGCTCTTCATTGGAAAAGACCCTGATGCTGGGAAAGACTGAGGACAGGAGGATAAGGGGGCGGCAGAGGATGAGATGGTTGGATGGCATCAACGACTCACTGGGCATGAGTTTGGGCAAACTCTGGGGGACCGTGAAGGACAGGGAAGCCTGGTGTGCTGCAGTTTATGAGGTTGTAAAGAATTGGACATGATTTAGCAACTGAACAACAACTTTACTTGAGGGGAACATGACTAGTGGTAAAGAACCTGCCTGCCAATACAGGAGACTCTCAAGAGACTCAGGTTCAATACCTGGGTCAGGAAGATCCCCTGGAGAAGTAAATGGCAACCTACTCCATTATTCTTGGTTGGAGAATCCCATGGATAGAGGAGCCTGGTGAGCTACAGTTCCTAAGGTCATAAAGAGTTGGACACAACTGAAGTGACTTAGCACACATACACTAACCTGGCTATAGCCTGGTGGGCTACAGTTCATGGGGTTACAAAAGAACTGTCACGACTTAGCAACTAAATTGAAACAGCATTTTTATCAAGAAACACAAACAGAAATAATAGGCACATAAAATGTTTTTAAAACAGTGAAAGTAGGAACTTTACATCAAAGTAATTTACTAGAGAGATAATAAAGGGCATCCTGCTTCCTATGAGATGAGGAAAACATGATGGGGAAACTTCTTGGGGATTTCTTGAACTTCCATGTCACAGTGGCCACCACCTTAAAGGCCATTCATTAAGCCATGTCCCATACTCTACGACATAGTATTTCATTCTTGTTTAAAGAGAAGAAGCAATGCTGAAAGGCAGAGTGTGGACCAAAAGAGAGGAAGAGTGATATTTGAGAACATCTAAGGAAATATATGGGCTTCCCTGGTAGCTCAGAGGTTAAAGCATCTGCCTGCAATGCAGGAGAACTGGGTTCGATTCCTGGGTTGGGAAGATCCCCTGGATGAAGGAAATGGCAACCCACTCCAGTATTCTTGCCTGGAAAATCTCATGGACAGAGGAGCCTGGTGGGCTATCCTCCACGGGGTAGCAAAGAGTTGGACATGACTGAGCAAAAGGAAATATATAGAACTTTCCTATTTAAAATTCAAAACTTGTCCTGAGATTTCTCATACAGCTTCCTTTCTTTATTTTCTTAGCATAGAATTCATTGCTAGCAACTACCATTCACTTATCCATTATCTCTTTACCCTCTAATAGTTTGTAAGCTCCATGAGGTCAGAATTTTTATCTATTTGGTTATTGTTTATCTGCTGTTTCCCAGCACCAAGAACGTTAATTTCTCGGTACAGTAGATGAATGAATAGCAGCTATCATGTATTACCCTAAGCCCTTGAATATTAATATTTGATGGAAACAGATTCATCTTTTGGTGATTTGGACAGCTTAGACTCACCCCTATTGCATGTTTCCCACGTGAAAGATAATGAGTTGATTTAACCTAGTATTTCAGTGTTTAGAGCATTAATTTTAGACTCAGATTGCCTGATCTTAAAGTCTAGTGCTTCTACTTACAGTTGTGTGACCTTGTGAAAATATTTAAACCACTTTGTTTCCTTCTCTGACAAATGATACTACTAATATTATCTGTTTCTCGTGGTTATTATATGGAATATATATAACATCATATGTAAAGCATTCTTAGGATGCTTGATATTCAGTGAGCCCCTGATGGTGGTTTTCTTTTTTTTTTTTATCCTCAGTGTCTATCCAGCAAAAACAAAAAACACTCAAAATATTTAAAATAGAATTTAGTGTACATAAGTTGTTATTCTGGTGATGGAAAAGCAGAGAAAATTAATAGAAGACTCTGGTGAGATAATCCAACAACTAGCAATAACGGGAGGAGCAATAGCAACCGGAGGGTATTGCTACCATCACTAGAAACTGGGCACAGAGTGGTAAGCTGATATGAGAACTTAGGGGCCAGAGTCAAGTGATTGGAAGCTGGTTCCTTGAAAGAGACACTGACACGGCCCGATGATCAGGGTGAAGTGATGCCTAAGGCCGAGATAGACAACAAATTGCTTCCTCTCTTCTGTCCTTCATTTTATGAATCCCAATGGAAAGCCAACTGATAAAAGACCTTGAAAACACGGTTTATGGAATCAGATTACCAATTTTACAGAGCCAAAAGGAGAAGAGGAAGATCTGGTGGCAAACATGTCCATGTTCTGCTCCACCTTATCTTTCATCATTGCCAATGTCAGCCTTTCCTGGCTCCGTCTGTCAGTGTATTTCAAAGGACTTTTATTTCTTTACATTCTACACAATTGCATTTTAAAGCAAAAGCTATAATTATAGACTTGGTATAATCCACCTTGCAAAGTGCCTTGTTCATGGAAAATACTCTAGTATTTAAGGAATAAACGAGATTGATTCTATAAATCTCTTTTAGGACTTGACCATCAAACTTGGACCATTTCACCAACTTAAAATTTCACCTATATACTTCTAATTTCATTTTATGCTTCCCTGTTAGAATAAATCACAATTTTTATGCAAAGCAAATGAGTATTCAACTTCTATTACTTGCTCTCTATACCAGAGAAATCATATAATCAAGGGTTATTACCATGATAAAGAGTTTCTAAGAACTTTTTCTTTATGCTCATATCAGTTGTTATCAATGAATATTTCATTGTGTCTAGACATTGCTCTTTGTATATGTCTCAAAAGGCAATTAGTTTCAGCATTAGTGAGTCACATTTTCTTAATCTCATTTAAAATATTGTCTGTGACTCTAAATTCTACCCACTTAAGAAATAGTAAGTTTTATTATGAGTACTTTCCTTCAACTGTTGCTTAATTTGTGAAATTTCATATTGCTTTTATGAAGAGAATACCTTATTTTCTAACTTTGAAATCATTTTCTTGAGAATTTCCTCAAACTAATGTATATTCAAATGCAATGCCACTTGTATGTAGGATATTACACTACAAATCCTTTATTTTTCTAGCTATAAATACAAGTCAGACCTAGAAAAAGATTTTTCTTTATTATCTTAATCTGCTCTATTTCTAAAAGTATTCTGCTTTCCACAGTGAATGGTCCTATGTGCTTAAAATTTTGAGGATTAAAATCTATATAATAATATTTTAACCAACATAGTGCACATTTCTTCTGGCATTTAGATACTCTTTATCTTTGTACAAATACAGTGTTTAGAACAGTGAAACTTTCTTGTTATGAACAATATAGAATTTCAATTTCAAGTAATAATAAATAGCAGCCCTAATTTCTCATGATAAATTGAATTTAATAGGGTTGATATTTTGTTAGAACAGCCACAACCCCATTCATGCATTTATTATAAATGAATCTCTCTCTAAAGTACTTTATAATACTCATGTGATATCTATATCTTTCTTTCTATTGAAATATTTATAGAACTTGATATGTTTTTAATATTTCCTTAAACTCTTCCCATGTTTCAAATGTTAATTGTAATTAGTGGTTCACAATGCATTGTATTTCATTCTTTCACCACTTCAGTTACTTTAGCTATATTCATAGGGTGAAGAATCTGAAAACTGCTAAGGCCCAAAGCAAGGGCTGAGTGAGGTTGGGACTGTAAATAGTAAAGCCGTGGAGAAAATAAATGAATCAAAGTTTAAAGGAAGGCAAGGCCATGGATATGGACTAGATTTCGAATTTATCTCCTGCCTACCTTTCCAAAAAAAGATAATAAAAATAGAAACATGAGATAAAATCTAAAGAGCAAAAGAATATGTATAGCTTAAAATTAAGAATATATTTGACCCTGAACATGAGGATTATTAGGAGAGAATGTAAGAAACTATGTTGTAAACTGATTTGTGGCTTTGTAATATTTTGTTAACTTGCTTAAGTGTGGTTAAAATTCTCCCTGAATCATTTAGAGGAGGATCATAAGTCTGCAGAATGATGATATTGCATATCTAACTGACAGAATGTAAATTTCTTCTATTGCATGTGTTTACAATATGTTTTTTTCAGATCCTGGGCAAAAGAGGATCCAGATTCAGTTTATCTTATTGTTAGTTGAGGAAACGCAATTTAATGCTGCTTAAAGAATCAATTCTTGAGAGTCCTTTGGACTGCAAGGAGATCCAACCAATCCATTCTAAAGGAGATCAGTCCTGGGTGTTCTTTGGAAGGAATGATGCTAAAGCTGAAACTCCAATACTTTGGCCACCTTATGCAAAGAGTTGACCCATTGGAAAAGACTCTGATGCTAGGAAGGATTGGGGGCAGGAGGAGAAAGGGACAACAGAGGATGAGATGGCTGGATGGCATCACTGACTCGATGGGTTTGAGTCTGAGTGAACTCTGGGTGTTGGTGATGGACAGGGAGGCTTGGCGTGCTGCAATTCATGGGGTCACAAAGAGTTGGACACGACTGAGGGACTGAACTGAACTGAATTGAAGGAACCAACTACTTCGTTTCATCTTTGAATCCTGTGCTTTCATGTGCTGTAGAACTATAATTGCAATAGAAATACAATGTGAACCACAAAGATGATCTACAAATTCAATTTTATTTTTCCTGGTCAGTTCAGTTCAGCCTCCCTGTCCATCACCAACTCCCGGAATTCACTCAGACTCGTGTCCACCGAGTCAGTGATGCCATCCAGCCGTCTCATCCTCTGTCGTCCCCTTCCTCTCCTGCCCCCAATCCCTTCCAGGGTGATCTGTTCAAATATTTGCCAGTTTTTAAGTTGAGTGGTTTGCTTCCTTATTGTCTATTTTGTCATATAGAAGTATTATATATATTTTCCTCCCTTCTGTGACTCGCAATTTCATTTTTGTAATGATATTCTTTCAATAGAAAAAAAGTGTTTTTTAAATTTGATACAGCCCAGTTTCTAACTTTTATAGGTTTATTCTTTTGATATTTCTCCCACATTTTACAAAATTTTCTGATGTATTTTATTCTAGAAGTTTCATGGTTGTTCATTTATGGCTGTTCTTTAATTTATGGTATTATTGTGTTCAGTCACTCAGTTGTGTCTGACTTTGTGACTCCATGGACTGTAGCCCATCAGGCTCCTTTCTGCATGGGATTCTCCAGGCAAGAATACTGGATTGGGTTGCCATTTCCTTCTCCATATGCTATTATTATTTTTTGCATTTTGTAGATAAGGTCAATGTTTATTTATTTATTTTTTACCCAAATAGGTATATAGTTTTCCAGCACCACTGTTTGGAAACCCACATCTCTTGTGTCTCTTCCATCGACTGATGGGTTCTTTACCACTATGCCATCCGGGAAGCAAGATTTCTATTGTTGAGGAACAAGTGAAGAGTGATTAGTGTTTAGTCAGTGAAATGTATCTATTCTAATTTATGTCACCAGATTCTAATACAGTCTAAGTGATAAACCTTGAACTACACTGGAGAATTATTTTGTATCCTTAGACAATGCTAGATTAACATATATTAATTTCCCAGCATCTCATTCTCTCACTTTTCAATATTATGACTATCAAAGTCATCTTTAGAAAAAAAAATTCATGACAGATTTATCCAACTGAAACATCTTCTTTTAGTTTACGTTAGCAATATTTTAGAATTATGCTTACTGATGTTTGTGTGTTGTGTGTGTGCACCTCTGTGTATGTGTATGGTACCAAAATTAGGTTAATGTCAACAAATTTTCCTTCATTTTACAAAATTTTATACTTCTGAAAGTGGCATTTTCTGAGGTTCTGAAAGTATGTGCTCTTTCAGGTTACTATACTCTTCTGTATTACATACAGATGCTGTACAGTCCAGTAAGTTAGAAAATCCACTGCATGATTATACTGTATGATAAAGAATCATCCTTTAGCTCACAATTCAGCAGTAATACGCTCTGCTCTATACTACTGTGTGTTAATATAGCTGTTTTTCATTTCTAGAGCTGACTCTAGGAAGAAAGTTAAGTGAATGAAGTCTGTCTTCATTCTATTTTTATTCCTTGAGTTATATTTTCTTTCATTCTCTCATGGAACCCTTTACTGGAGAAATACTCAGAGGAGCTTATGACACGAATCACTTTAATTATTATTCTACCAAAGGTAATTTGCATTTAGCAGAGGTTAAAGGAATCAAGCACTAGCAGCAGTAGAATTTTAGCGCTTGAAAATTGGCTGGAGAAGAGCTCTTTGGGGAAAAAGTAGTGCCCAAAAGAGAGAAAGAGAATGATGCTCTTAGAGTCATGCTTTTCAAGAAATTCTTCTATTTTGACTAAGCCAATTCAAATTGGCCAGTAAACAGGGCCACCCACCTCAATTTTGTCTTTTCCTTTAAAGAAAAAAAAGCAAAGACAAAAACTGATATATGCAAATTAAATGGAGTGCATGGCTATAGACTATTTTTATTTATCTATAAAAAGTCTTGAGTTACCATCATTCAGTAACAGTATCTAGGTCAGCATTTGCATGAGGTCCAAGATGACTGGGACTTCCCAGGTGGTGCTAGTGGTAAAGAATCTGCACTCCAAGCAGGAGATGCAGGTTTGGTCCCTGGGTTGGGAATATCTCCTAGAGAAGGAAATGGCTACCCACTCCAATATTCTTGTCTGGGAAATCCCATGGACAGAGAAGCCTGGAGGGCTACAATCCATATGATTGCGAAAGAGCCGGACATGACTTGGTGACTAAACAACAAAATGATTAGTTCATTCTGATTCAGGAAAATAGGAAACTGGCTGTACATTAGATAGAGTAGATTTACAAAGATCAGATACAAAATAGAGATCAACTCATAATTTACTACTTTAGTAAAATTCAACTATATATCCCCTTTACCCATGAAGAGCTCAATAATATCAAGTGATTATTTTATAGTCTTAAAAAAAATCAAATATATCAATTTGAAGCTTCTGAATATTGGAAGGTAAGATGAAAAATTCAGTACTAGAAATCAATCTTTTATTTTATGTTTATCCGACAATTGCTGCTGCTGCTGCTGCTAAGTCGCTTCAGTCGTGTCCGACTCTGTGTGACCCCATAGAAGGCAGCCAATTGAGGAAGTCACAATTTATCCACACATGCATTTCAAAATAACAGAACGTGAGAATTTATAACACACTTGGGATAGATGTCACCCAGATAAAAAAATAATTTACCAAGGTAGAAACTGTAGAGAAAAATAAAAATTTAATTGAAAATGTAAAGTTCTAATATTTCATTCTTATTTCCTTTAAAAATGATTAATTAGTATGGATTCATACAATGTCTTTCAAAATATATGTGATTGAATCTGGAGTAGAACAAAATGACCTAGATATGCAGTATTTATACAACATTTTATATCCATGGTCCAGACTGCAAACTTCTTCAACAAAAGTAGAATATACTTATACCATATAAAATATAAATAGCATGCATATAGCAAAATACATATGGTTACGTAAGAAATGGTGAACCAAGGAGTTTACCATTAAAAGATTACTGAGTAGAGTAATTTTGCTCTTTCTGTGTTAGTGTATACAATTGTATAATATTTTGCTAATGGCAGAGAATATCCTATTGTAGAATTGTAAGGAAAAACTAATCTATATTAGATTCACATCATTTATTCTCTTCTTGACTAGTTCTTCCTATGAAAACTGTAGATGTCTTCAAATTTAATAGAGAAGTGCATATATGAAGAATTATTATATGTATGTTGTGAAAGCATAAAAGTGAAATGTCATTCTGAATTTTTTGTGACGGATATTAAAAAAGACAACGGTCTTCACTTGTTCAGTCACCAAGTTGTGTCCGACTCTTTACGAGTCTATGGAATGCAGCATGCCACGCTTTCCTGTCCTTCACCATCTCCTAGTTTGCTCAAACTGGTCTCATTAAAAAAAGTTAGTGTCCAGAAAAGATCAATGGTATTCAGAACTAAGTTTTAGAATTTTTTAGCAGTGATTTGAGTACTGACAGAAAAGGCTATACATAGAAAAGGAAATGACCCAAAGAACAAGGGCCCTGTCAACTACTAAGTCCCTTTTAAGACTTGTCCACATCATGGACATCAGTCTCACATTCAGGTTGTGTACACAAAATCTTTTTGTGTTGAGATGGTGAACTTGGCTGAGAAGGTATGTGCCACCTAGAGACACCGTTTTACAATGACTTTAAAAATGAAAACAATGAGCAATAAAGGAACATTGGCTTTTGAGGGGAAAATAGGACTTCCTTGTTCATTTCATTTAATTGACTGACTCTCAGTTCCTTGCAGATGAAGAATCGAAGAGTCAATCTGCCAGGAGAGAAGCAGCATGTTGATGGCAGAATTACGCTAGCCAGTATCCGGTTACATCCTAAGTGGAACGGTTTCTCAGCTGGGCTGACCCTGCATACTTGCTACCTCCACAGAGGAAGCAAAGAGTGTGAACTGTCAAGTTGTGCAGACTAATTACACTTTATATGTAACTTGGTTATATTTAGCTAATATAATTCACTGCACACAAGATTCCACTTATCTGAGTATCTCTAAACTGCTATTTAGACATTAGTTTTTAATTAATTACCTGATATTTCTCAAGTACCATGTGTAAAACCATCAGAAGACTTAAGCTGTAGTACTGGTTCTTAGATTTATTAGCAGTAAGACTTGGAAAAGTCTCCATTTCTTAATCTTTCTGTTTCCTCGAATGTCACATGTGGATGATTTATATTCTCTTTCCTAAAAATAAAATGTATATGCTTAGTCACTCAGTCATGTCTGACTCTTTGTGATCCCATCGACTGTCGTCTGCCAGACTCCTCTGTCTGTGGGATTCTCCAGGCAAGAATACTGAAGTGGGTCATCATTCCCTTCTCCAAGGGATCTTCCCAACCCAGGAATCAAACCCAGGTCTCCCACACTGCAGGTAGATTCTTTACCATCTAAGCCACCAGGGAAGTCCCAAAATAAAACATCATAATAGATAAAAAGTACTTCTGAAGCTGTAAATTTGTATACAAATATGAGGTCTTATCATCATCATCACATCATTATATCCTCATGATGCTGACAATAAGCTGCTCAGTGGCTGAAAAGAACAGTCTCCTGTGACCTTATATTACTCTCCAACTCGCATGTCTGGGGGATGCCTTTGGAGCTGTCATCTGTCAATGCATACAGTTGGGACAAATTCCATACTGTGACATGGTGTGGTGTGAGGGATAACTTGTGTGGTTAGACTTAACCAGGCAGAGAATTGGGACAGTCATTAGTTTCCTGGAGTGTAGGGTCCTTTCCATTGCTAGAGAAAATACCCTTCCATTTGTGACTCTCCTCACAGACGGTGAGTTTGAAGAAGGGCTCTGCTCAGGGGAAATTAAGCAGTCAGTTGGCACAGCAGTCTCTATGTGAGGGTACCACTTGCTTGGAGAAGTATCTGGGAAAGCCAGGTTCCTTGAATTTGTGACTGGGGACAGCTGGGAAACAAAGTCAGTGGATGTTATGTAGCAGGTAGAGGGAACTGCTCATCCTTTGGAAGGCTGAGTTTGGTTCCTCTTCTAAGTGGAACAGAAAGAGAGTGCCTCGAAACACAGCCAGTTTGTGGTTCAAGCATGGAACACCCTGGATCTTTTACACACAGCACTGATTCTTGTGTGATACTAACTCACTCTCTATCCTTCTTTGAGAAAGAACATTTTATTCCTTCCTCATTTCCAAAGACTGGATCCACAGGAAAATCTCTCATTTCTGCATGATGTCCAACCACCTCAGTTCTACCTCGTTAATAAGAGGTATTTTGGGCACATTGGGTAAGAGTGCATGAGCTTGGAGGCCATGCTGCTGGGACTCAAATCCCAGTTCCTTCGCCTGTGAGTTCTATGACTGCCAGCCTGTTAACCTCTCTGTGCCCTAAATTACTCACTTGTAAAGTGTGTGTAACAGAAATACCTTTCTTATAGGTTTAAATGATACAAAAGATTTAGAGCTTCAAGAAGAGCATCTCTTGTATATTAAATACTTAATAAAAGTTACTGTCTTATGGACCTATGCAAATTTGATCACTCAGCATGAAATGTCTTAGAAGCAATACTTGTTGACTGAGGTAGAGGTTGGAACCTTCCATTTATTGATCACGTATATTGATCTCCTACATTGTGCCAGGCATTTAATCCTCAAATAATCATATGTTTTCCTTTGTGTAAAGGTGAGAAAATCAAAGCTCTGAGTGACTTACTGAGGTTAGACAGCAGGCAACAGATAAAAGGAGATCTCAGGAGTCAGGTGGTCAGTGGCCTTTCTGCTTTTTTTTTTTGTATTATTCTGTATCAGAATCTTTGTTCCTCCTTCAGTCATCTCTCTCCACTTCTGAGTCAAAACACTTTTAAACCACAGTTACACATGGTTCCATGGCATGCCCAGAGGAACTCTTGGAGAAATATAATTATCCAGGAGGAACCTGGGCGTCTCTTCCTTCTCATAATCCTCCATGTAGCTACGAAAGAAAAACATTCTCTTTACAAACACATGTTTCTTCCAATGGTTAAACTCCAACAACAAATGCTCACATAGAGATACAAATAGGCTTTCCTCTGTTTACTGACATATTTATACACATATGCATACTAGGAATCAGGATGTGAGTAGGACTCGCATATGAAGCAACAATTGATCACATCATGTCTACTAAAAATTCAAAGAAAATTTTACAACACAAACTTGGCTGCTAAGATTACATGGAGAAAATTAATTTTGACCTAGTTTGTTGCCTGAGTTTTGAGAGAAATAGCTGACCAGGAACTGAAAGAAGCAGGAATAAAAATTGGTTTCTGGGGAGTTCTGTGGACAGTTTGGGAGAGGAACAGACATTGCTTCCTGGCCTAAGAATGCTCCAGCAATTAAAAACAACAAAATCCCAGAAAACAAAAGCAAGCAAATACCACCAGGAAAGGCTCAACTCTGTAGCCTGATTTGAGGACTATGTCTAAGTAATATACTTTCTTTGAAGAGGGGAAATGTGAGGAAGGGTGCAGGATCTCACATTTTAAGGAGTGGTGTGTGTACTGTTCTAGAAGCTCTATCCCAGCAAGTCTCAGGGTCAGCCAGCTTCATGGACAATGAAGAAAGTACTATTGTAGAAATTCATGGACAATGAAGAAAGTACTGCTGTAGAAATTCAGCCGTGTGGTGACCAAGACAGAGATTAGTCCTCTCCATAACCAGGAGCCTCTTGGGATGGCTAACATGACAGCCCATTGAATGTGTCTTCTCAGTCCATAGGGGATCCAGAGGATGACAGCATTTAAGAAAATGTAGGTGCTCTCTATGCCCTCCACCATCAGACACGGAGTCAAAGGAAAGAAATCACAGTGTAGGATTGGTNCGCTGGTGGCCCAACGTAGATGGTGCAAACCTCTTGTCTCGAGGTTTTATTGGCTTTCCACGTAAACCAAGTTATTCAGCCTCTTTTCTCCACTTAATTTTCCTACTATAGTATTATTTCCTAATCTAATCTTTTATTTCTGAATAAATAAGTTTTTCCTCGCTGACACCGTCCCTGCTTCGAATTCCTTGCACCCGCCGGGGCTGGACCCCGGCAAGGATCCCTGACAATGATGGACGCCTCGTGGTAACATAATTCTTCCTTTAAAATGATGATTGGTCCCACTATAATTATAAAAGTCTCCTCTATCACTTTTTTCAAAAACTCTATATACATATTTCCTTGGCTACCTTTTGAATATCTCTTTTGAAATGTTTATTTCAAATAAAATGCTTCTAAAATTTTCATCATTTATGCTAGCACATCCACTTATTAGATTTGTAAGAGCTCTCCAGGGATAGTTGAAAACATGCCGTGATATTAACTTAAGCGTCTATACTTTATTCCAAACATATCAAAATAAGTTATATCATGGGGAATAATGCACATTTCTTACCTGATTATAGTTTCCAGTGTCATATATCATGTTCAGCAAATACTAATTACTACTAACTGGCATTTGATTGAAGCAGTAAAGAGGTGGATTCATTCTGTTTCATTAATTGATTCAAGTTGGGTTTTGGCCAAGGCTTATAACCTAAATGTCCGATAATAAGGGAATGATTAATTGAATCTTAGCACATCCATATGACAGAATAATGTGAACCCATTAAAATGGTATTTTAGAAGAATACTTAGTAAAATTGGAAAATGTGTATAATAAATTTACTATCAGTACTACATGGAGAATAAAATCCAGACTCATCATCTTGGATGCTAAGGCTCTGCATAGTTATGGGCTCCTGCACAACTATACTTTACACCTTCAACTATACTTTACATCTCCCTCAGTTTTCACACTTCATCCTCTCTGGTTTTTCTTCTATTTCACTAACAGGACAAGACTTTTCCACTGTCAGGACTTTGCATTATCTCTTCTCACTTCCTGAAAGGCCCTTCCTTATATCTTCACGTGAACAACACCTTCTTGTCACTGAAAAGGGCCTTCTCTGACCACTTACATTCTAGTATCTCACTTTATTATTTTATGTATTACTTCTTGCTATCTGATATTGCTTTATTTAATTTTAGTTTAATTTTCTACACTTGCCTCTAGAATGCAAACGCTTCACAATCAGCAACATTTCATCTATTTCTTGTTTGGTGTTTTATTTCAGTGCTTTGAAAAATACTTGGCACTTAGTAAATTCCAATACATATGATGAATGAATAAAACCAGTACTCTTTTTTAATTTTAAAAATAAAGTGTCTATTTTAGAAATCTTCAAAAAATATAAAGGAGAAAATTAGAATATAAATTATTGATAATGACTTCAGAGATAATTGTTGTAGACATGCTGATATATGTTAAAGCAGAGACAAGTGAATGTATGACAGTTGTGGTCATCTAACTGCACTCCCCGTTTAGTTATCCTCTTTTTCTTGCTTCTTTTCTCTCCCTTTTTCTCAGAAACAGAAAATAAACTTCTCTCATCAACTCTTGTATAATAGTTTAGTGATACTTTTAATTCTTATAAAACACTCCCTTGAATTTTATCAACATATCAATATTTATTTGTCCAAAAATAGTGCTCTCCCAAAGAGATATTCTGGTACTCTTGCTGTTCTGCTCTTCTGAAACACAGAGCAGGGCATGGTGATGGGATAGTCCTTTGTGGTGGATCAGAGAACATCTTCAAGGGGGAACTGACTTCTCAGCTGAGACCTGAAATGCTTCCAAATCAGCCACACTAAGTTTATGATGTTGAAGACCTGAAAGGTGGGAGAGACAGAGTCCAAATGGAGAGAACTGCAATATACATAAAGGTCTGAGAACACAGAACACTGAACTTTAGGAGAAATAAAGGTTATCCCATTTTACTCCTAATGTGTACTGTGTCAGGGACTTTTGATTCTGGGCAAGTAGGCAGAAGCCAGGTAAGAAGGGCCTCATGTTAGGCAGTGTTTCACAAAGGGCAAAACGTCTTTTAAGTGTTTTCAGCACACAACTATGATGACCTTTTACGAAGATTATCCAAACTGCTTACAATGAAATATGGAAAGATAAAACATTTTGCAACTTTTGTGCCTATACAAATATACAATGAATGTTTTTTCATACCTAGAGGGAGAAGACAAGAAAGCTTATGCAACATGTGTTCTAGACTTCCTTCAATCGCCCATGCATCAAGCAAGAGACAAAAGAAAATGGTGTCCTTGGTGGCTGCTAATAGTGAGACTCATGATCTGTGTCAAAATTGCCTTTACTCACTATTATGCCAAGTCAGATGTGAAGGGCCACTGTGATTTAGCTGGCCTGACAGCTGCCATAAGAGAATCATAAAAAACTGTCTTTCCTCATGGAGAGTAGGTTTCTTCTCTGGATGGTCTTTACCTAGACAGGAAGCTCCAGGAGGATATCCAAATGCAGCCTCACCTTTTTCTCCACAGATGTAAGATAGTGATGCTTCCTCCTGGTGAATGTTCCACATGGTGGCCAGAGATAGTCTTGTTCTTAACACTAACCTCAGATTGTTCTGGCCTCACCCCCCATATGCTTTTCTCAGTCCTGTAACTTTCAAAATTTACTTAATATCTCTGGTATGTGAATGGTGCCCTTCTCTCCTTTCGGAGACTTATTTATATCTCCCTCCAGCCTATTCTCACAAATATTTTAATTTTTGAAAGATATGGGGAGAAACCAGGTTTTAAAGAGGGACTGTTGTTGTTGTTTAGTCACTCAGTCATGTCTGACTCTTTGTGACCCCTTCAAGTTTTTCTGTCCATAGGATTTCCCAGGCAAGAATATTGGAGTGAGTTGCCATTTCCAGGGGCTCTTAACAACCCAGGGATTAAATCTGCATCTTATGTATTAGTAGACTGATTCTTTACTGCTGAGCCACCTTGGGAGCCCTTTAAAGGGGGTCAGTTGATCGGTTCAATCGCTCAGTCATGTCCGACTCTTTGTGACCCCATGAATCGCAGCACACCAGGCCTCCCTGTCCATCACCAACTCCCGGAGTTCACTCAGAATCATGCCCATCGAGTCAGTGATGCCATCCACCCATCTTATCCTCGATTGTCCCCTTCTCCTCCTGCCCCCAATCCCTCCCAGCATCAGAGTCTTTTCCAATGAGTTAACTCTTCGCATGAGGTGGCCAAAATACTGGAGCTTCAGCTTTAGCATCATTCCTTCCAAAGAAATCCCAGGGCCGATCTCCTTCAGAATGGACTGGTTGGATCTCCTTGCAGTCCAAGGGACTCTCAAGAGTCTTCTCCAACACCACATTTCAAAAGCATCAATTCTTCAGCGCTCAGCCTTCTTCACAGTCCAACTCTCACATCCATACATGACCACAGGAAAAACTATAGCCTTGACTAGATGGACCTTAGTTGGCAAAGTAATGTCTCTGCTTTTGAATATGCTATCTAGGTTGCTCATAACTTTTCTTCCAAGGAGTAAGTGTCTTTTAATTTCATGGCTGCAGTCACCATATGCAGTGATTTTGGAGCCCCCCAAAATAAAGTCTGATACTGTTTCCACTGTTTCCCCATCTATTTCTGATGAAGTGATGGGACTGGATGCCATGATCTTCTTTTTCTGAATGTTGAGCTTTAACCCAATTTTTTTACTCTCCACTTTCACTTTCATCAAGAGGCTTTTTAGTTCCTCTTCACTTTCTTCCATAAGGGTGGTGTCATCTGCATATCTGAGGTTATTGATATTCCTCCTGGAAATCTTGATTCCAGCTTGTGCTTCCTCCAGCCCAGCGTTTCTCATGATGTATTCTGCATAGAAGTTAAATAAGCAGGGTGACAATATACAGCCTTGATGTACTACTTTTCCTATTTGGAACCAGTCTGTTGTTCCATGTCCAGTTCTAACTGTTGCTTCCTGACCTGCATACAGGTTTCTCAAGAGGCAGGTCAGGTGGTCTGGTAAACCCATCTCTTTCAGAATTTTCCACAGTTTATTGTGCTCCACACAGTAGGTTAGGAAAATTACTGTGAGTAGACCACTCAGTATCATATCTTAGAAATATAATAGTTTTTTTTTAACAGCATAAAGAGGGATAGTCTATTATTTGAGAGACATTTATAGTCTTTTGTAATTCACTAATATTTATTGAGCTCCATTTGGTGACCCAAGATTAAAAAAAAAAGAAAGGTCTTTCCTCCAGACAAGTAAATATCTAATCCCCTTAGTCTGGAGCTGCTTCCCTTATAGCTACTCAAATACTTCCCTCTTTTCACTATTCCTGTCCTTTCTTGTATTAGTTTTCTGTTGCTGATACAATAAATTATTTAGGACTTAATGGTTTAAAACATCACCAAGTTATTATCTTACAGTCCTGGAGGTCAGATATGTGAACTGGGNTATTGAGCTCCATTTGGTGACCCAAGATTAAAAAAAAAAGAAAGACCTTTCCTCCAGACAAGTAAATATCTAATCCCCTTAGTCTGGAGCTGCTTCCCTCACAGCTACTCAAACACTTCCCTCTTTTCACTACTCCTGTCTTTTCTTGTATTAGTTTTCTGTTGCTGCTACAATAAACTATTAAGGACTTAATGGTTTAAAACATCACCAAGTTATTATCTTACAGTCCTGGAGGTCAGATATGTGAACTGGGCCTTACAGGCTTGAATCAGTGTCATCAGTGGAGCTGCGCCCTTTACTGAGACTCTAGCAGAGAATCCACTCCATGCTCTTTCCCGCTCCTAGGGGCTGCACATACTTCTTGGCTCCTGTAGCAATGCTCTTGCCTCTTCCTCAATAATCACATCCCCTTCTGTGATTCTGACTCTCCTGACTCTCTCTTCTAAGGATTCTTGTGGTTAAACTAAGCTCACCTGGAAAATCCAGGACAGACTCGCTATCTCAAAACACTTAATCACATATGCAAAGTCCCTTGTAACTGTACATGCCGTATTCACAGGTTCTGGGGATTAAGACAGGAGTGTCTTTTGGGAGGGAGCATTATTCTGCCTACTATAATCCTGCATCATCAGTTTATATCACTGTTACTTGTTCTTTATTTCTTCTAATTTACCTTTATGTTTTTATTTTTCTCATCTGAAATAGTAATAAAAGATGTATACACAACCTAGAGTTTTTGGAAGGAGTGTGCACAGAAGAGTCTGGCACACATCATACACTTAAGATGCTATTAGTATTTGGGGGATGATATAATTTTACAACCACCTTCATGAGGTTAAAATTTCCATCATCCACCCATACTGATGGTAAATAGTAGGACTTATGAGGCGATATATGAGAATTTAATATGATATAATATTTCAGTAATTGATTCTAGGAGCATATATGCTCACATTTTGAACAGTTTAATCTTTGAATTACCCTTGAAGCATCATCCATATTTTAGCAACTCTAGCAGAAAATGATTTTGCAACTTCAGTTTTCTTTCTCATCTGTGACAGATAAAACATCTGCATTTTCCATTTTTCTTTCTCCCTCATATGTTGAGGGAAATTATGATTTTTTCCATTGAGATTTTGCACCCCTGCCACATCTAGTGAGTATCCCTGTTGTGTCAGCTCCTTCTTCAGATTCCTGTCATATAGTTTTAAGATAACAAATAGAGCATCATAAATTTAGGACAAGTAGAGAGAAAGATACATAAACTGAGTGTTGCTGGGAAGGGCCTTGTCTCTTTAAGAGAACGGTGGCTTATAGGAAAAGAAGTAGGGGTTCAGACTTACCAGTGGAGTGAGCTTTTGAGGAAATCATTTCTAATTCAAGGGTGGGGTACTGGTGATGACAGAAATGAAAATCTTTTAAAGATTTTCAGTGCAATGAAAAATGTGTCTTACACTTTAATATGAGAGATTCCAGTAAATAGTGGTTTATTTTCATTACTTTCAGTTGTGAGTTTATTTTTTTTCAAACCAGCTTCATGGCTTCACTGGTCATGTGGGCTTAGTTTTTGTTTAAACTGTACCTCATTGACTGGATATGTTATATTTGCTTCAAATTTCTTAAACCTTGCATGTCAAACAAACGAATCAAACCACTTTCATCCATCTGTCATCTCCTCCAGCAATCTTTGTCACTCCCTATCTCTTTCCTCTCAAGGCAGAATTGACCTTTCTTTAGTTCAAGTTCACTTTAAAAAAAAAACTCTTCTAAGAATATCATTCTTAGGTACACTTTCAAAAGCTATCCTGAAAACACACCATCACATATACTGTTTCATTGCCGCATTTTAAGTGCTCTCAGTTTCCTCCTTCTACAGACAAACTTCATTAAAGAGTTTACAAAAATTGCTAGTTCCTTCATATCCAATGTGCTACTTAACTCACTTTGATCTGATTTTTAATTTTAATGACATAGAAAATCCACTTGCAATTATCAGATCCAGTGACTGCCTTCTACTTAATTTGGCTGCTCTATAGCATAATACATTGATCATACATTTTTCCACTATAGTCTTCTTCACTATGATATTAATACCTTATTTCTCTTCCCTGTCTTCAGCTCACTGATTATTGTCTTTCTGGATTTCCTCCAGTTCTGTCCCTAACTGCTGGTAAGTTCCATGATTCCATCTTTGACCTGTACCCCATTAGATATGATTTTGTGTGTGATATTGCCTATTACTATAGATTTTATTAACACCAATTTAAAAGGCCAGTTAAATTAATCTCTAAAGACTTCTGTGCTTATTATTTCCTTAAATGGAACCAATGAAGTTATTAATGATGGAAATAGCCATACTTGAAAACTCAAATATTCTTGATACACCTTCCTTTGGTCTATATCTTTAGCTATCAGGTCACTCACTGAATCTTCCCATGTTAACCTTGTTAAATTCCTCTCTTCTCCTGCATAAGTCTATCAGTTCATATTTCTTTTCTCATTTCTCTCAATTACTTCAAGCCACTGAACTAAGCCTTCTTGGATATCTCTTACTCTTTGTCTCATCGTTTTTTGCAGTCTTTGGTATGGCAGTCCCTTCTTGAACGTTTGTATCAAATCTTGGAAAGAAAAGGTTGATATATAAGTCCTTTACAATGTGACCACAAAATCTTTTCACTCAATTACCAAGCCACATTTCACTTCAAACTATATTAACTCATTTTTAAAGTTGTGTGCAGAGCTGTTGTTGTTCAGTTGCTAAGTCATGTCCAACTCTTTGTGATCCTATGGACTGCAGCAGGCGAGGCTTCCCTGTGTTTTACCATCTTCTAGAATTTGCTCAAATTCATGTCCATTGAATCAGTGATGCCATCTGAGAGGACTACTACCAAGACATCAAGAAGAAACACTCTAAAGACATGCAACACTACTTCAGGCAGTGTTTCAGGCTGTAAATGTTAGGGGAAGAAGCTTGAATGGGCAAATCACTTGAGTGCAGACAGAAGGAAGAGGCTAGTTGAATCTGTGCAGGATCATGAACCTTTGACACACAGTGGCTCACTAAGGGCTAACCACAAACATGTGTATATGTTGATGTGGCTGATTCATCAACATCTGTGGCTGAGTCATGTAAATTTTGGGCCAAAACCAACACAATACTGTAAAGCAATTTTCCTTCAATTAAATTTAAATAAATAAATAAAATAATTAATTTAAAAAGGAAAAGAAGAAAAAGGGCTAACCATGAGCAACACTATGGGGAAAAACAGCTACTTGGCATCATCATTGCTTCCCTTGTCATTTCTAAAACCTTCCTCTTCTTTCTCTGTTACTTGCCATCTTCTTTTCTCTCTCCCTCAATAAATAAGATCTCCCTCATGAGATCTTTCAACCTAGGAGCTTGTGTCTGGCCCAGGGACTCTTCTTATGAATGGTTCACCTAGACATTTCCTGATCTTGAATTTTTGCCCAAACTAATGTACTCTACTGAAGAAAGAAATGGCAACTCACTCCAGTATTCTTGCTTGGAGAATTCCAGGGACAGAGGAGCCTTTGTGGGCTACAGCCCATGGCATCACAAAGAGTTGGATATGACTGAGTGACTAAGATTAATGTACTCTACCTTCCATTCACATAGAACAAGCAGAATAATGTGTGTGTGTGTGTGTGTGTTTGTATGGCAGAATACCCACAGGGGTTTCTCCTTCTTCTGTTTTTGTCTGTGTTTTGTTTATTTTTGTCTCTCATCTAATGCATCACACACACGGGAACCTTGCCACGCCCATATCAAAAGGCAGAAGTTAATGCCCCTCCTAATTCTGAGCAGGCTTTGTAAGTTATGTATATCGAACAGAGTGTGGCAAAAATTATCCTATATGATTTAAACACTGGCCTTAAAAGGATGCGACATCCACCTTATTACCTGAGGCCTTCATTTTTGGAGATTAAAACTTCAATGTGAGCAATCTGGTTGCCTAGGTTGCCATGTTTTGAGGAAGAATGTAGGCTGTGAAGACTAATCATGCAGAAAAATGACAGGAAGAGGCCCTGAGATTATATGGGGGGAGAGGGAGAGAGAGAGATGCTTGTTTATCTTCCAGTGAATTCAGTCATTTGCTCTTACAATTCCAATCCCTGTCTGACCACAATCATGATATATCCTGAGCCAAGAGTGTACAGAATTTGCCAAATTCCAACCTACAGTAAATGTAAGAGAATGAAAAAAAAATTTTTTTTAAACGTGTAAATTTGGTATATGATTTGTTAGGTTTCCATAGTAATTGGAACACTGTCCAGGAACAGATTTTGTTCATGCGTCCATTCTACTAAATATTTATTCAGAGTAATCCTGTTTTGTCTAAGTTAATTGAAATTCTCTCATTCTCTGACTTGGTTTAAGAATAAGCATGATTTAGGAATAACTTGATTATGACCAATAAGATATGAGGCATTTGCCATGACTCCAGGAAAGGAATCACACATATAGCAAAAGTACACTTTCTTCCATCAGGTATCTTCTGTAAAAATGATATTAATTGATAACAAGCACTCTAAGGGTGACAGAATGAAAAGAAAGAAGAGACCTGAGTCCTTGACATTGTTTATCAACTGCATTAGCCAAACCTGGAAATTCTATACTTGATATATCTTGTATATGACGGAATATATTCTGATTTAGTTAAGAAATTTGACTTGAGTTTTCTGTTATTTGCTGCTTAAATCATCATAACCCTTTTACTACCAAACCAGATAAAGAATTAGAAGAAACAAAAACTTCTGAGTGATATTTCTTTTAAATGTAGATACAGAATTCCTTAAAATATTAGCAAAGCAATTTCCATGAAGTATTAAAAAAAATACCAGCTATTCAAGGCTAATTCAACATTTAAAGATGTCATAATTTATCACAATAGTCTAAAGAAGAAAGATTATGTAATTATAAATATCAGTTGATGCCAAAAGAAAAAAAGCTTTTAACATCCAAAATAGGTTTATGACAAAACATACCAGCAAATATGGGATATAGAGGAAAGTCCTCAACATAATAACAAATATATACAAAAGTCTTACAACAGACATCATACTTAATTGTGAAAGAGTGAACACTTTTTTCCTAAGACTGAGAAAGAAGCAAGACACCACTCTGATTGAATATTATCCTGAAGGTTTTAGTTAGTGTGCAACAATAAAAGATATAAAAGTTGTAGAAATTGGAAAAGGGAAAATAAAACCATCTTTGTTTTCATATAACAATTAACTATGTATAACNGAGGAAAGTCCTCAACATAATAACAAATATATACAAAAGTCTTACAACAGACATCATACTTAATTGTGAAAGAGTGAACACTTTTTTCCTAAGACTGAGAAAGAAGCAAGACACCACTCTGATTGAATATTATCCTGAAGGTTTTAGTTAGTGTGCAACAATAAAAGATATAAAAGTTGTAGAAATTGGAAAAGGGAAAATAAAACCATCTTTGTTTTCATATAACAATTAACTATGTATAACATTACAAAGAACTGGCCAAAAACTCTCTTGGACTAATGGATGAGGACATCAAGATCACAGGGTGCAAAATTAACATTCAAAATCATTTGCTTTCTTATATACTAACAATTAACAATGGGAATTTGAATTTAAGAAAAGAAGTTTTATAATACTTCAAAAAGGAAATACTTAGATATAAACATAAGAAAGTATGGGCAATATTTATATGGCAAAAACTAAAAAAAAAAAAAAAAAAAAAAAAAAAAAAAAAGCTGATAAAAGAATCATAGAAAGATCTAGAAAAGTGGACAGAGAATCTGGGTTTCTCAATTAGAAGACTCGGTATTGTTAAAATGTCAGTTCTTCCCAACTTGCTCTAAAGATTCAGCGCAGTCTCAATCAAAAGGCTCAGAAGCTATTTATGAGATATGAATAAATAGATTCTAAAGTTTATATATATAAAGCTTCTTACAAAGTTTTATAAGTTTATATAGCTGAGAAATGAAACGAAAGGCAAAGCAGAAAGGGAAAGATATACCGAACTAAATTCAGAGTTCCAGAGAATAGTAAGGAGAGACAATAAAGCCTTTTTAAGTGAACAAGGAAAAGAAATTGAGAAAACAATAGAATGGAAAAGACTAGAGATATCGTCAAGAAAATTGGAAATACCATGGGAATATTTCATGCACAGATGGGCACAATAAAAGACAGAAATGGCAAGGACCTAACAGAAGCAGAAGAGATTGAGAAGTGGCAAGAATACACAGAACTATACAAAAAAAGGACCTAACAACCCAAATAACCGTAGTGGCAGATATCCTGGAGTATGAAGTCAAATGGGCCTTAGGAAGTATTACTATGAACAAAACTAGTGGATGTGATGAAATTCCAGTTGAGCTATCTCAAATCCTAAAAGATACTGCTGCACTCAATATGCCAAATTTGGAAAACTCAGCAGTGGCCATAGGACTGGAAAAGGTCAATTTTCATTCCAATCCTAACAAAGGCAATGCCAAAGAATGTTCAAACTACCGTACAATTGCATTCATTTCACATGCTAGCAAGGTAGTATCAAAATCCTTTAAGCTAGGCTGCAACAGTATGTGAACAGAAGGATTCCAGATGTTCAAGCTGGATTTGAAAAAGGCAGAGGAGCCAGAGATGTACAGATGTGAGAATTGGAGCAAAGAGAGAGTGAGCACTGAAGAATTGATGCTTTTCAACTGTGATGTTGGAGAAGATTCTTGAGAGTCCCTTGGGCTGCAAGGAGATCAAACTGGTCAATCCTGGAGGAAATCAACTCTGAATATTCACTGGAAGGACTGATGCTGAAGCCCCAATACTTTGGCTGACTGATGCCAAGAGCCAACTCACTGAAAAAGACCCTGATGCTGGGAAAGATTAAGGGCCGGAGGAAGAGGGGACAACAGAGGATGAGACTGTTGGATGGCATCATTGACTCAAAGGACATAAGTTTGAGCAAACTCTGGGAGATAGGGAAGGACAGGGATGCCTGGCATGCTGCAGTTAATGGGGTAGCAAAGAGTTGGACTCAAGTTAGCAACTGATCATAAACAACAAAGTTTATATGGAAAGGCAGTAAATCTACAACAGCCAAAAAAAACCAAAAATACTGAAGAAGAAAAAAGTTGGAGGACTCACACTTCTCAATTTCAAGACAATATAAAACAGCAAAGTTTTTGGTGAAAGTTTAAGCACATAGTCAGTGGAAGAGAACTGAGTCCAGAAATGCACTGTATTAAACTGATTTTTTTTTTCAAAAGGAAAAAGGTAATTCAATAAAGAAAATTTGTAACTTTAAGAAATGATGCTGGACCAGTTGACAATCCGTAATGCAAAAAGTGAACACAGACAAAGAACTTACCTATTTTATGAAAATTAACCCAAAATGGATGAACAACCTAAATGCCAAGTGCAAAAGTACGCTAACTTCTAGAAGAAAACGAAGGATAAATTTTAGATCATCTTGGGTTTGGTGATAAGTTCTTAGAGTCATGATGTAAAAAAGAAAGACTACGATTTGAACTTTATTAAAATTAAAAACTTTTGCTCTGAAAATGACAAAGTTAAGATTGAAAAGGTAAGCCACGGATGCTGCAAGAACTCTTATCTATCAATGCCAAAAGTGAAAAATATTATAACCATTTGGAAGACGGTTTGAGAGTTTGTTACAAAGCTGAATACAAAAATACAACAGAGCATTCATATTTCTATTGTTGCAGTGGATTCTCATACTAATTTCATCTCATTTTAAAAGGAGATATTTTATCATTGGCTTTTGTATAGGCAAGGGAGGTTCTGGTCTTGGCAGTAGCCGCAAGTCTGATTTTAATATTTTCAAATGGTGGTGATGTTCACCTTCTTCAGCAAATGAAATTCTCATCTGTCTTTAGAGCAATCTACAGAATATTTATCTCTCAGCTTGCTTCATAAAAAGACGTCCCATGAGGCAGTAGGAATTATTTTCACATTACTACAGTGAGATTTAATGGCATTTTTAATAAATAATAATATCCTGTTTGNCTTCCTCTAGCCCAGCGTTTCTCATGATGTGCTCTGCATATAAGTTAAATAAGCAGGTTGACAATATATAGCCTTGACGTACTCCTTTTCCTATTTGGAGCCAGTCTGTGGTTCCATGTCCAGTTCTAATTGTTGCTTCTTGAATACAGATTTCTACATACAAGTCAAGTGGTCTGAACAATCTCTTGAAGGATTTTCCACAGTTTGTTGTGATCCACACAGTCAAAGGCTTTGGCTTAGTCAATGAAGCAGAAATAGATGTTTTTCTGGAACTCTCTTGGTTTTTCGATGATCTAACAGATGTTGGCAATTTGATCTTGGATTCCTCTACCTTTTCTAAATCCACCTTGAACATCTGGAAGTTCAGGGTTCATGTAATGTTGAAGCCTGGCTAGAGAATTTTGAGCATTTCTTTACTAGTGTGTGAGATGAGTGCAATTGTATGGTAGTTTGAGCATTCTTTTATATTGCCTTTCTTTGGGATTAGAATTAAAACTGACCTTTTCCAGTCCTGTGGCCATTGCTGAGTTTTCCAAATTTGCTGGCATATTGAGTGCAGCACTTTCACAGCATCATCTTTAGGATTTGAAATAGCTCAACTGGAATTCTATCACCTCCACTAGCTTTGTTCATAGTGATGCTTCTTAAGGCCCACTTGACTTCATATTCTAGGACGTCTGGCTCTAGGTGAGTGATCAAACTATCGTGATCATCTGGGTTGTGAAAATCTTTCTTATACAGTTCTTCTGTGTATTCCTACCACCTCCTTTTAATATCTTCTGATTCCCTTATGTCCATACATTTCCTGTCCTTTATTGAGCGCATCTTTGCATGAAATGTTCCTTGGTATCNCATATTCTAGGACGTCTGGCTCTAGGTGAGTGATCAAACTATCGTGATCATCTGGGTTGTGAAAATCTTTCTTATACAGTTCTTCTGTGTATTCCTACCACCTCCTTTTAATATCTTCTGATTCCCTTATGTCCATACATTTCCTGTCCTATATTGAGCGCATCTTTGCATGAAATGTTCCTTGGTATCTCTAATTTTCTTGAAGAGATCTCTAGTCTTTCCCATTCTATTGTTTTCCTCTTTTTCTTTGCATTGATCATTGAGGAAGGCTCTCTTATCTCTCCTTGATATTCTTTGAAACTGTGCATTCAGATGGGTATATCTTTCCTGTTCTCCTTTGTTTTTCGTTTCTCTTCTTTTCACAGCTATTTGTACGGCCTCCTCAGACAGCCAGTTTGCTTTTTTGCCTTTCTTTTTCTTGGGGATGGTCTTGCTCCCTGTCTCCCGTACAATGTCATGAACCTCCATCCAGAGTTCATCAGGCACTCTGTCTATTAGATCTAGACCCTTAAATCTATTTCCCACTTCCACTGTATAACTGTAAGGGATTTGATGTAGGCCATACCTGAGTGGTCTCATGGATTTCCCTACTTTCTTCAATTTCAGTCTGAATTTGGCAATAAGGAATTCATGATCTGAACCACAGTCAGCTCCTGGTCATGTTTTTACTCACTGTACAGAGCTTCTCCAATTATGCCAATGTTTATAAGCTTATTTTTTACTATACATGTACTTCTTTATATGGGAATAGTTATGGAAAATATTAATAATAAGGATATATAAGTGAAAAATTTGCTGAAATTCTTTGTACTACCTTTGCAACTCATATAAATTTGAAATTATTTGTAAAGCAACATTTTTTTAATCTTACACTATAATATACTATCATTTTACTTCAAAAAGATTACAATATTTATTTCTTTAGCATAAAATTTGAAACATAGTAAAAATAAATTTTCATAAAATTTTATGCCTAGTAAGTAGATACAGTCCCAAATTCCAGCTAACATTGTTCTTTCTCACAAACAAGTATCAATACCATGGTAGTTGAAAGCATAAAGCAAAAATAATTGAGTTGAAAGTCTCTGCACTTTATAATCTGTAGTATGAGCTTCATTCATCATGTCTATTGTTCTAGATACAGAGTTAATTCATGAAAATAAAAAAAAATTGTATTTATCTTATTGCTTGTCCTCTGCCTTTCACTTTTCCTTGTGTCACTGAAAAAAACTCTTAGGTGGAATAGACTTGGCTTTCTGTCCTTCACTTAGAAAAAGTTCTTAGGGACAGAAGGAGGAAGATGTTTCTCACTTTTAAAATTTTTTGATAGAATCATGATTGATTGACTATAAATGATTGAAGATGCTTTCAGAAAAAACAAGGCACATTTCCAAATTGCAGACCCACCCTTGTAAAGAGGTGATTTATATTTGGATTTGCTACTAATATTAAATGTTTTATTTCTTAGAAGATATTAAGGAATACTCTGGTGCTGAACTCTTTATTTTCTCATTATAATATTTATTTAAGAATACTATTAATTAAATTAAATTAATAGTAAGCCTTTTTAGTATTATACTTAAATATATTGAATTATTAATGGGCCTAAGATTGTATTAGTGAAGTTACTCAGT
>SJYA01000603.1:149351-177148 GCA_006410615.1 Neotragus moschatus | reverse complement strand
TAAGGGATTTGATGTAGGCCATACCTGAGTGGTCTCATGGATTTCCCTACTTTCTTCAATTTCAGTCTGAATTTGGCAATAAGGAATTCATGATCTGAACCACAGTCAGCTCCTGGTCATGTTTTTACTCACTGTACAGAGCTTCTCCAATTATGCCAATGTTTATAAGCTTATTTTTTACTATACATGTACTTCTTTATATGGGAATAGTTATGGAAAATATTAATAATAAGGATATATAAGTGAAAAATTTGCTGAAATTCTTTGTACTACCTTTGCAACTCATATAAATTTGAAATTATTTGTAAAGCAACATTTTTTTAATCTTACACTATAATATACTATCATTTTACTTCAAAAAGATTACAGTATTTATTTCTTTAGCATAAAATTTGAAACATAGTAAAAATAAATTTTCATAAAATTTTATGCCTAGTAAGTAGATACAGTCCCAAGTTCCAGCTAACATTGTTCTTTCTCACAAACAAGTATCAATACCATGGTAGTTGAAAGCATAAAGCAAAAATAATTGAGTTGAAAGTCTCTGCACTTTATAATCTGTAGTATGAGCTTCATTCATCATGTCTATTGTTCTAGATACAGAGTTAATTCATGAAAATAAAAAAAATTATATTTATCTTATTGCTTGTCCTTTGCCTTTCACTTTTCCTTGTGTCACTGAAAAAAAACTCTTAGGTGGAATAGACTTGGTTTTCTGTCCTTCACTTAGAAAAAGTTCTTAGGGACAGAAGGAGGAAGATGTTTCTCACTTTTAAAATTTTTTGATAGAATCATGATTGATTGACTATAAATGATTGAAGATGCTTTCAGAAAAAACAAGGCACATTTCCAAATTGCAGACCCACCCTTGTAAAGAGGTGATTTATATTTGGATTTGCTACTAATATTAAATGTTTTATTTCTTAGAAGATATTAAGGAATACTCTGGTGCTGAACTCTTTATTTTCTCATTATAATATTTATTTAAGAATACTATTAATTAAATTAAATTAATAGTAAGCCTTTTTAGTATTATACTTAAATATATTGAATTATTAATGGGCCTAAGATTGTATTAGTGAAGTTACTCAGTCGTATCCGACTCTTTGCAACCCCATGGACTGTAGCCTATGAGCCTCCTCTGTCCATGGCATTTTCCAGGCAATAGTCCTGGAGTGGATTGCCATTTCCTTCTCCAGGGGATCTTCCCAACCCAAGGATTGAACCCGAGTCTTCCGCATTGTAGACAGATGCTTTACCCTCTGAGCCACCAGGGAAGTCACAAGATTGTATTGGACTTTCAACCAAAGATACATTCAATTTAGTTTTTGTTCTTGTTCCTTTGGATTGTGCTATGCTGTTGATTCAGTTAGAAAGTGAAACTTATGCACAATATTTCATGATCCTCCCATCTTTGCATTAATTATAGATGGCCTTATAACTAGTTCTTTTTCCTTCTCTTTTACTTTATCCATCATCTTCCTCTGACTCAGCTATAATATATGAGTTTTTGCAAATTTTTCTCTTGACTCTGTAAAGCTAGGTGGACAGTCTTGTTGATTTCTGTATTAGATTCTGGGGCTCTGGAAAAGCTTGTCTAGATTATTGAATTCCCATATCAGTTATCCTTTTCCCTGAATGGAATTCTGAAATTATCATGCCTACAATTTACTGTCTTTCATTTCATCATTTCAATAGTAGCAAGTACTGACTGAAGCAGCCTGACTTTCTTTACCTCCTTGCCTGAGCATCTTTCTTAAGAATAGGAGTGCTCCTGGGCTGATCTGAAGCCCAGAAAACAGATTTAGTATGAGCAGTGATGAAATAAAATTCATATTTTATGACAAGAGAAGGAAAATTTAAACATAAAATTTTCTCTCTATTTGGGCCTCCTCCCTCCCTTCTAGAGAAGGCAATGGCACCCCACTCCAGTACTCTTGCCTGGAAAATCCCATGGACAGAGGAGCCTGGTAGGCTGCGGTCCATGGGGTTGTGAAGAGTCAGACACGACTGAGCGACTTCACTTTCACTTTTCACTTTCATGCATTGGAGGAGGAAATGGCAACCCACTCCAGTGTTCTTGCCTGGAGAATCCCAGGGATGGGGGAGCCTGGTGGGCTGTTGTCTATGGGGTCACACAGTACATCTGAATTAATCACTTTAGGAAATAACCTTCCTTCTTAATCTCGTAAGTGTTCACGATGACCCATTACTCATTTTGTGGATGCACATCAGGATTGTGTAAACTTAAAAACATATGCAACTGTGCTTTGACCTCTAATGAACAGAACAGTCCTCAAAGCATTCTAAAAGACTGTCTCTTGGGCTATAATACTGAAGATGACTTGAATAAAAATTTCCATTTCTTTCTTAGATCAAGTATTGATGAATTTTTTTGTCAACAGTAGGGTATGTGAATCTGTATTCACAAAACTTGAAGCAAAGAGAAACTAATAGCAGACAGGCAGTTATGGGCTCTCACATCAACAGGGACTTTCAGAAGAGACAAAATTAAAAATGCACCTGGTAAAAGTCAAAATTTTACTTAGATATAGCTACAAAGTACATAAAGGTCTAGTTCACTCATTTTCCCTGGTGGTTCAGATGGTAAAGAATCTGCCTATAGCATAGGAGATCAAGGTTTGATACCTGGGTTGGTATGATCCTCTGGAGAAGGGAAGAGCAATTCATTCCAGTATTCTAGCCTGGAGAATTCCATAGACAGAGAAGCCTGCTGGGCTGCAGTTTTTGGGGTTCCACAGTCAGACACGATTGAACAGCTAGTACACACATACATAGCTACAAAAGATTTGCTGTACTATTTAGTGAGATTGATCAGAAAGTATCAGGAACACATAGAAAACTGATTCACTGAGATTTTCTGACAAAGGCAGCCTCTTGAAGGGCACTTGGGCTCTCATCCATGGACAACGGGAAAAGAGATAAGATTGGCTTAAATGGTTAAATACTAATCATTCTAATGTACACATCAAACCCGAATAATGGGCTTAATTAAAACTTGTTGGATGTTTGAATTTTTCAGAAACAACAATAATTAAGTGAAGGTAAGTAAAATCATAGGACAAACAATATCAGTTCAGTTCAGTCACTCAGTCATGTCTGACTCTTTGCGACCCCATGCTAGGCCTCCCTGTCCATCACCAACTTCCAGAGCCCACCCAAACCCATGTCCATTGAGTTGGGGATGCCATCCAACCATCTCATCCTCTGTCATCCCCTTCTCCTCCTGCCCTCAATCTTTCCCAGCATCACGGTCTTTTCAAGTGAGTCAGCTCTTCGCATCAGGTAGCCAAAGTATTGGAGCTTCAGCTTCAACATCAGTCCTTCCAATGAACACCCAGGACTGATCTCCTTTAGGATGGACTGGTTGGATCTCCTTGCAGTCCAAGGGACTCTCAAGAGCCTTTCCAAGACCACAGTTCAAAAGCATCAGTTCTTTGCCTCTCAGCTTTCTTTATGGCTCAACTCTTACATCCATATATGACTACTGAAGAAACCATGGCTTTGACTATACATACGGACCTTTATCGGTAATGTCTCTGCTTTTCATAATAAATGTAGAAGATAATTAACATAGGCATCCAGAAATATTAAGTGCTTCATCTAAAATGAATACTCATGAATTGTTAATTTAATAAAATTTACCATTATGTTCAGGCATATTAAGCCATATTAAGTAGTATATTTTAATCTAAAGTTGCTCATATATCTTATTAATTGTAAATAGTTAAGATAAAATAATACTTTTAAAAATGTAGATGACAAGGTTATTAAAGTAGCATTGTTGTTTTAGTTTTGGAATACAGAATAAGGAAACACCAATATGAAATAGTAACTTTTATTTCAATGTTTTAAAGTCATGCAAGCTTCATTATGTAGCTATTAAAAAGACATTTTTTGTTCATATTGCTTTGACCATATAACCTTAGGCCTTCCAACATGGTTCTCCTGCCAAGAAACAAATTAAGCATTTATTAGAGGGTCACTAAGGCATCATTACCGGAGTAATAGCTCACTACAGGTTCTTGTCATTAATTCATTTATTACCCTCTTGCTCACAGGCTTTATAGAATCATGGATTTTTAATAAGTCTTGTGCTCTGTGGTTATCTCAGGTTTGTTACCACTCATGAAATCTGCTTCCTTTTTGATTCTGACAGCTTGTTGTTTACAAAATGATAAGTTCTTTTTCCTACCTGCTCGGTTGCTCAATCTGACTCTTTGTGTGACTCCATGGACTGTAAAATGAACTCCATGTGACTCTCTGTGACACCAGGCTCCTCTGTCTATGGAATTGTCATGGCAAGAATACTGGAGTGGGTTGCCCTTTCCTCCTCCAGGGGATCTTCTGACCCAAAGATCAAAGCTGTGTCTCTTGCATCTCCTATATTGGCAGGCTGAGTCTTTACCATTAGTGCCATCCAGGAAGTCCTCTTTTCCCTACAAGAACTCTTACAAAATGAAGTGTAAGATGCTTTAAAATTGACAATTTAATGCAGAATATAATCTAATAATAGTAATATAGATTTTTAAAAATTTCTATCATACCTTGCTTACTTTTCCATCTTTAATATTTTCTGATTTCCAATGTTATGTATATTATGTAGTTCAGTAGTTCAACCACAATGAAATGTGAAAATGTTATTGATAGGCCCATGCTGTAAAGTTTCTTCAGGTACTTCCAATAGTTATCAGTGTGGACACTCTCTAAATTTGAAACTTTTGGAAGAGGAAATCAAGATTGCGGAATAGGAAGACACTGAACTTACCTCCCACTACGAACATAGCAAAAACACATTTATATGAAGAGCAATTCTTACTGGAGATGGCAGAAAAACTAAAGAAAGTTCCACACAGAGTTAGATAGGAAGGAAAGATAAGCACTTAGTTTGGGACTTGCACCCCTAGGAGAGGAAGGAGGGGGATTACTTTGGTTTGGAGATCCTCCCTATGGAGTTATTGGTTTGAACCACATGTCGGGCATCCTAATCCTAGGTTTAACCTCAGCAAGTCCCCTTACGTGATGTGAAAGCTTGTGAGCCTAACAGTAGATCTGAAGAAATCCAGATTTATTTCATGAAGAGCAGGCATACACACTTGCTTACCCCTGGGAACAAGGCAGAAGAAACAGACTGGAACAGCCCAGGATTTTGGCCAGTTTCCTGCAAGCGTCCCACCACATGCCCTGGCTCATGTTGAACACTTGCTCTGATTTCTTTTGCTCTGGAGCAGCTCCTGACCAGAGTGAAGGCTGCTGTTGCCAAGGAGTTATCAAGGTTAAGGGAAGTGGGGTTAGCTAGTACCTTGCAATTAATCTGAATGGGGTGAAGCCAGCTATTACTGGTGCTCGAGGGAGCAGTAATTTGGGAGCTGTCTCAGCCTCTGACCGCTGACCTGGAACTGTCCCAGCACGTGTCCCTGCCTTCATTGGTTACTCTCTTTAGTCCCTCTTCAAGCTTTTTTTTTTTTCCCTGACCATAATGATATGAAACTAGAAGTCAATTATAGGAGGTAAAAAAAAAAAAGAGAGAGAGAGAGAGAAAGAGACTAACAGCATGCTACTAAGAAAACCAATGTGTCAATGAAGATATCAAAGAGAAAATCAGAAACATTTCTGAAGAGACAAATGAAAATAAAACCACACTTTCCAAAAGCTATGAAAGTGAAAGTTACTCAGTCATATTTGACTCTTTGTGACCCCATGGACTGTAGCCTGGCAGGCTTCTCTGTCCATGGGATTCTCCAGACAAGAATAGTGGATCTCCAGGGGATCTTCCCTACCCAGGGATCAAACCCAGGTCTCCCGCATTGCAGGTGGATTCTTTACCAACTGAGCCACAAAGGAAGCCCTTCTAGAAGCTATAAGACATAGAAAAAACAATTCAAAGAGAGAATTTTATAACAATTCGGGCCTATCTCAAGAAAGAAGAAAAATCTCAAATAAACGAAACTAATATGCCATGTAAAGAATTGGCAAAAGAACAAACAAAGTTCAGAGTAAGCAGAAGGAAGAAAACCATAAAGATCAGAGAGGAAATAAATAAAATAGAGACCAAGGTATGGAGGTTCCCCAAAAAATTAAAAAATAGAGCTATCTATCAATTCTTCTGCTGAATATATCCAAAGAAAATGAAAACACTAAATTGAAATATTCATAGCAGCTTTATGTACAGTAGCCAATATAGGGAAGCAACTTAGTGTCCATCAACACTTAAGAAGTATGTATACAAGAAGTAGTATATATACAAGAAGTAGTATATACAAATACGTAAGAAAGAAACATTACTCAGCCATAAAAAAAACAGTGAGATTATACTGTTTGCAACTACATGGCTGGACCTGGAGGGTATTGTGGTTAGAAAAGTAAGTCAGACAGTGAAAGACAAACACTGTGTGTTATCACTTATATGTGGAATCTAAAAAATCAAACAAAATTAATATTAGAAAAACATGAACAGACTTATAGAGAACAGACTAGCGGTTACCAGTATGGTGAGGGAAAGGAAAAGGGGCAAGGTCGAGGTAAGGGCTACAGACTACTATATATAAAATAATCTATAAGGCTCCATTGCACAGCACAGGGAATTTTGCTAATATTTTGTCACTTTAAATGAGTGTATCTATAAAAACATTGAACACCTGAAACTAAAATAATATTGTAAACAGCAATACCTCAGTAATATAACTAAATAAAATGAACTCTTCCATTCCTATCTCTCAGTAACAAAGGCCATGATAGTGTAACTCTGACAAGGACTTGGGACACTAAAATGCTGACCCTAAAATAGAAACTACAAAATACCCATGTCCAGAATGGACCTTTATGTTTATTTTTCATGTTGCTAAAAATAAATCTCATTGCTCTTGGTTTCACATACAGTCAATTGTTATGCAAGTAATTTGTATATGAATATGATCTCCTTATGAGATAGTCAATAATATTTTCTGACAGATATGATCAAAGGAGGTAAGACTGTAGTTTATACTCTTATTTTCTAAGGCATTAAGAATATTATGTGATAAAGAGTGCCATTCTATATGAATATTGTAAGGAGTAAAAATGATGTTTTAATGGCTTCCTCTAGAATGCTTGGTATGTGGGCTAGCTGTAATGTAAAAGGAATTCAAGGGTGGATAGAATAACAAATTTATCATTAGAATTCTGTGTCTTTTAGTGCAAGGAAGCTCTGTGTTGCTATGCTCTGTATATCAGGCCATCATGCACTGGAATGCCTGCAATACTGCTTGTATGCACTTATTTATTCCTAAATGTTCTCTTAGAAAGTCTGCTTCTCGTTTTCAACTATATCACACAACTTTGATTCAAATAATGTATGTAGAAGTCATAAGTGCTATTCATCACTTGTGCCTGGCTCTCCCCTAGCCACCTTGCTGGAGAATGGTCATGTGGACTGCTTTGGACAATGAAATGTGAACAGAATTAACTTGTTTCATTTCCGTACTGAAGCATTTCTCTACTGAACCAGCTTGTGACCCACTACACTTTATCTTCTCTCTGTAGCATTGACCAGCAGGATTCCGAGAAATGGATTCTTTGCCAGCCTGGATCCCAGAGGGAGAATGATGTAGAGCACAGGTACCAGCTGACCTGCAAAGGCCATATAATGTGAAGAAAAATTAATCTTTAACTCATTACGTATTTTGGAGTAGTTGTTCTTCGTCTTAACCTGGTAAACTGACTGTTACAAAAATAAATGCTGCCACAAGGGGAAAAGCACTTAAATAGCGGTGTTTTTTTTAAGGCCCGACTGGCAGATAGCAAATAATTGATTCTTGTGTATTGGAAAACATGAAAATCTGTCTATCTAGTCATGAAACTGTTATACAGTTGCTACTGAGATCACCTGGAATGCAAGTCTAAAGCTAGTAACCCTGCAGCCCTGTGGGAAGAGATTGGGATATACAGTGAGCATTAAGTGTGTGTGTCGGTTGCTGTTGGCTACATTTGGCAGTGCATTATAGGAAAGAGATGTGCTTAGTCACTTCAGTAGTATTTGACTCTATGATCCCATGGGTCATAGCCCACCAGGCTCCTCTGTCCATGGGATTTTCCTGGCAAGAATATTGAAGTGGGTTGCCATTTCCTTCTCCAGGGGATCTTCCTAATCAAGAGATTGAACCTACATCTCCTTAGTCTCCTACATTGCACGTGTATTCTTTACCAATGGGCCACAAGGGAAGCCCAAGAAAGAAATGAGATGAGAAAATTACTGACCAGTTTTCAGTAGTAACGAAAGAGACTAGAGAAAGAGCCCATAAAATTAGGCTTTATAGAGTTGGAACAGGCACCTCCTTTTCAATTAAAAAGTAAATGAAAGAAAATAAAAATAATATATAAATATTTTTAAACAACTTGAAACAATATTGAAAATGTTATTGAATATCAGCTATTATTTCAGTGTGAAAACATTGCCAATACATTATTTAAAAACAATGTAAAATAAAATGCTGAAAACAATTTGAGGCTATTCACAACTCAGCTTTACTGCAGAGATCAAATCACAGTAGTTCTCTGTTATCCACATTTCACTTCCCATGGTTTCAGTTACCCAAGGTCAACCTTAGTCTTTGTAGTTATGAAACTGTTATACAACTATTGCTGAGATAACTTCCCTTATAGTTCAGTCAGTAAAGAATCTGCCTGCAATGCAGGAGACCTGGGTTTGATTCCTGGGTTGAGAAGATCCCCTGCAGAAGGAAATGGCAGCCCACTCCACCAAGGACAGAGGAGCCTGGCAAGCTATAGTCCATAGTGTCGCAAGAGTCAGACATGACTTAGTGACTAAATCACCACCACACTTAGTCCNTGGGTTTGATTCCTGGGTTGAGAAGATCCCCTGCAGAAGGAAATGGCAGCCCACTCCACCAAGGACAGAGGAGCCTGGCAAGCTATAGTCCATAGTGTCGCAAGAGTCAGACATGACTTAGTGACTAAATCACCACCACACTTAGTCCGAAAATATTAAATGGAAAATTCCAGAAAATAGAATTCATAAGTTTTAACTGCTGCGCCATTCTGAGTAGTTTGATGCAAGTAGCACCGTCTTGCTCCCCTCTGCCTAAGATCCCCAATTGTCAACATCCACTAGCCCTGGACACCCAGCCATCATCACTGTTCAATGGTCCAGAATCAGTAGAAGTGGATGACCCTTCTCACAACATACAATCAGAAGGTCAGTAGTAGTCTCACTTCATCTCTTGTGGCAGACATCTCTCATCATCAAAAGAAGAAGGGTGAGTACAGTAAGATGTTTGTGGAGAGAGACCATATTCATACATTTTATTCCATTATGTTGTTTAAATTCTTATTATTCATCATTAATAACTTTTGCTATGTCTAATTTATAAATTAAACTTTATTGTGAGTATGTATGTATAGAAAATATCACAGTAGGTATAGGGCTCAGAACTGTCCTACTATTTGAAGTTTCAGGCATTCACGGGCAGTCTTAGAATCTTTGCCCTGGCTAAAAAGGACCACCACAATAGGAACATACACAAGGCTGGTTAACATCAGAGCCCTAGCTAGCTTCTAGTGGACATGAAGTATAAACAATGGGGAGGGCATAAGTCTTTAATTTTTTTGTAACTGAAGCATAACTTAGCCTATCCTGCCTANCCTGGCTAAAAAGGACCACCACAATAGGAACATACACAAGGCTGGTTAACATCAGAGCCCTAGCTAGCTTCTAGTGGACATGAAGTATAAACAATGGGGAGGGCATAAGTCTTTAATTTTTTTGTAACTGAAGCATAACTTAGCCTATCCTGCCTAATAGAGCATCTCAGTGAAAAATCTTTCTTTATTTTTCATCTGAGAAAACACAAATAATTGATTTGTCTTTAACGATCATCTTTAAAGGCTACTTTAGTAGAACTTAAGTTGTTTTGAAATCTGATGATGAACTAAAGAAACAGATTATATATATGTATATATTACAAAATAAGTTTCTATATTTTGAATCTATTCATTCAGATGCTTGTAGTTATATTTAAATAATTTTTATTTTTTAGATCCAGTTTTCTTATAAGCCAAAGTCATCACTCTGTATGGCTGATATAATTTATATAATTTACCTAAATAAGTATATTTTGTAACAATATTGTCAGCATGGAATGATTTTAGATGTATTGGTTTTATAAAAAAGTTATTTTTAATATAATTATCTGCTGTAGCACAAAATGTGGATTTCTTTTTTTCTCAGCTTAACTGATTTTTTGAATACATGTCTATAATGCCTGGTAGTGCATGTTTCCTTGCTCCTCTGATTCTAAAGATAGCTGAAAAGAAATCATCAGTTTATTATTATTTGTTAGAAACACTAATTGACTACTATAGATTCAACTTGTACTTTCAATTCAGTTCAGTTGCTCAGTCATGTCTGACTCTTTCAACCTCATGAACTGCAGCACGCCAGGCCTCCCTGTCCATCACCAACTCCCGGAGCTTACCCAAACTCATCTCCATTGAGTTGAGCCCCTTCTTCTTCTCCTGCCTTCAATCTTACCCAGTCTCAGAGTCTTTTCAAATGAGGCAGCTCTTCGCATCAGGTGGCCAAAGTACCGCAGTTTCAGCTTAAACAATAGTCCTTCCAATGAACACTCAGGATTGATCTCCTTTAGGAGGGACTGGTTGGATTTCCTTGCAGTCCAAGGGACTCTCAAGAGTCTTCTCCAACACCACAGTTCAAAAACATCTTCTTCTGTGCTCAGCTTTCTTTATAGTCCAACTCTCACATCCATACATGACTACTGGAAAAACTATAGCCTTGATGAGATGGACCTTTGTTGGCAAAGTATTATCTCTGCTTTTCAGTATGTTGTCTAGTTTGGTCATAACTTTCCTTCCAAGGAGCACAACTCTTTTAATTTCATGGCTGCAATCACCATCTGCAGTGATTTTGGAGGCCCCAGAAATAAAGTCTGCCACTGTTTCCCCATCTATTTGACATGAAGTGATGGGACTGGATGTCATGTTCTTAGTTTTCTGAATGTTGAGCTTTAAGCCCACTTTTTCACTCTCCTCTTTCAATTTCATCAAGAGGCTCTTTAGTTCCTCTTCACTTTCTGCCGTAAGGGTCGTGTCATCTGCATATCTGAGGTTGCTGATATTTCTCCTGGCAATCTTGATTCCAGCTTCTGCTTTATACAGCCCAGCATTTTTCATGATGTACTCTGCGTATAAGTTAAATAAGCAGGGTGACAATGTACAGCCTTGACATACTCCTTTTCCTATTTGGAACCAGTCTGTTGTTCAGTATCCAGTTCTGACTATTGCTTCTTGACCTGCATACAGATTTCTCAAGAGGCATGTCAGGTGGTCTGGTATTCTCATCTCTTGAAAAATGTTCCACAGTTTGTGGTGATCCACACAGTCAAAGGTTTTGGCATTGTCAATAAAGCAGAAATATATGTTTTTATGGAACTCTCTTGCTTTTTTGATGATCCAGCAAATGTTGGCAATTTAATCTCTGGTTCCCTGCCTTTTCCAAAACCAGCTTAAATATCTGGAAGTTCACGGTTTACGTATTGTTGAAGCCTGGCTGGAGAATTTTGAGCATTTCTTTACTAGTGTGTGAGATGAGTGCAACTGTGTATTAGTTTGAACATTCTTTGGTATTGTCTTTTTTGGGATTGAGATGAGAACTGACCTTTTCCAGTGCCGTGGCCACTGCTGAATTTTCCAAATTTGCTGACATATTGAGTGCAGCACTTTCATAGCATCATCTTTTAGGATTTGAAAAGCTCAACTGGAATTCCATCACCTCCACTAGCTTTGTTCCTAGTAATGCTTCCTAAGGCCCACTTGACTTCACATTCCAGGATGTCTGGCTCAAGATCAGTGATCATACCATCGTGATTATCTGGGTTGTGAAGATCTTTTTTGTACAGCTCTTTTGTGTATTCTTGTCACCTTTTCTGAATATCTTCTGTTTCTGTTAGGTCCATACCATTTCTGTCCTTTATTGAGCCTATCTTTGCATGAAATGTTCCCTTGGTACTTTAAGCATAGATTATTCAACCCCCTATTTCATCTTAGCCCCATCTCCAGGAAATCACCAGCCTAGTCTTTTTTTCTGTGGATCTGACCATTTTAGATACCTCATACCTCATAAATGGGATCAAACAGGATGTGGGCAGTTGCTAATCAATGGATATAATGTTTCAGTTATCCAAGATGACTAGGTTCTCTGAAGAACACTGTGCCCATCGTTGAAATCCTGCATTGTACACTTGAAAACTTGTTAGAAGAGTATATTTGATGTTAAATATTCTGACTACAATAAAAAATGTAGTTAAATGTTTAATTTTTAATTTTAGAACTAATGTACTTTGAGATTAATCTTAGTAATAATATTTTGAAAGAAATCTTATGTTTAAGTAGAGGTGACAAGATTTATTATAGGAATATTCCTTATTCTACATTTTCTGAAATATATTCTCAAATATGAGGCACATAATTTAATACGTTTAATGTCAATCACTATTGTTAGTGTAGTATAACATTTTATTATGAACTACTTTATTTGCAATGTTTCTGACTGTTATCTCAAAATAGCTAATAATTCATAAGATCCTGTGATCTTTCCTGATAGATTTTAATGCTATGTGTAAGAAATTAACACTTCAATTACTGTGTGAATTGTAGTGCATGAAATACACATAATACTGTGTATTTAATGCTTTAAGAATAATTAAAAGTAAAACAAATTAACAAATAATATATATTTAATATAAGTTAAATGTGTGTCAAGTTTTCTTATGTAGAAGTAATAAAGAAGAATGAAAATCTGAGTTGAAAAAGAATGAAAGTCTGAATTTTATAATTAAAAAGTTAATTTATTTAATTAAATCTATATCTCCTTCCACTTTGAGAAAATCCGTATTAACAGGTTGGAAACTAACTTATAATACAGGTGAAAAGATGTAAGTAGAATAATTAGGACTTTAAATGATTGAATGGATACTTCAAATGCGCTTAAAAACAATTTGTTTTCCTAAAACCATTGGAGTTTTATTTTTCTGAAGTTATTCTTTGTTTCATTCCAGTCATATTAGAGATGATTTTAAATGAATAAATTTTTGCCAGAGAATTGAATACAAAAAGCCTGCCATCTTTTAGTATATTTTATTTTAAAATAAATTTGTATATATTTAAGGTATGCAACATGATGATTTAATATGCATATATATGAAATGATATATGAAAATTAACATCATCTCCTCATTAGTTACCATTTGTCTGCATGTGATTTGAGCACCTGAATTTGCCCTTTAAGCAAATTTCCATTATTCAATACATTATTATTAACTTTAGCCATCATGCTGTACATTAAATCTCTTCACCTTATATAACTGCAGCTTTGTACTGTTTAACCAACATCCTCCGATGGTGGCCACCATTCTACTCTTTGCTTCTACATATTTCAGTAATCCGACTTCTATACATATACCCAAAGAAAATGAAATCAGTATCATAAAGAGATATTTGCAGTCCCATGTTCACTGCAGCATTATCCATAATAACTAAGATATGGAAACACCTGAGTGTTCCTCAGTGAACAAACGTATAAAGAAATTCTGATACACACACAAAGGAATATCGTTCAGCCTTTAAAAAAAAGGGAGATTGTCTCCTTTGTAACAACATGGTGAACCTGGAGGGCTTTATGCTAAGTGAAATAAGCCAGATACCAAGGGGGGAAAAAAAAAATTTGCATGATCTCATTTATATGTGGAATCTAATTCCATTGAATTAACATCATTTTTAATAGAGGAAGTTTAACTTATAATACCTGTTACTAAAATTTATTAGTTAAATGATTTTATTATTAAGGAATGCTAAATGTTATATTTATGCTTCTTCTAATAATCTCTGTTCTTCTAATAATATTTACCCTGACTAGAATAAATAAAATTGTCCCAATTATATATTAACACTGTTCTTTTATTTCCTATTTCCCTAAACTACTGCTTTTTATTTAATTCTTTTGAACTTTTAAATTTATTTTTAATTGGAGAATTATTGCTTTATAATGTTGTGTTTGTTTCTATCAGGCAACAGTGTGAATTAGGCCTAAGTATACATATATCCCCTCCCTTTTGAATCTGCTTGCCACCCCAACCCATGCTACATCTCTAGGTTGTCACAGAGCACTGGTTGAGCTCCTCGTGTTATATAGCAACTTCCCACAAGCTATGTATTTACATATGATAATATATATGTTTCTGGATTGCTAAATATTTTAAATCAGCATTGTCTGAGTCATTGTTTTCATTGGAAGTAATATAGTCAGAGAAAATAATAACCAGTGTCTCTGCTGCTGTTGCTAAGTCGCTTCAGTCATGTCCGATTCTATGTGACCCCATAGATAGCAGCCCACCAGGCTTCAGCATCCCTGAGATCCTCCAGGCAAGAATACTGGAGTGGGTTACCATTTCCTTCTCCCTTCATTCAAGGTGACTAAATTACAAAACATACAAAAGATCTCCTAATTTATATAACTGATTATAGGAATGGTGAGACTGACATTTTCATGGAAGCTGGTATATTCAAGTATGGAAGATCTGAAAAGTTTAAAAAAAATTAACCAGCATGTTAATTTATATACTCAAGCTTTTGCTTGGGATTATTAATTAAAACATATTTTTGTGAGTATTTAGTTCAGTTCAGTTCAGTTGCTCAGTCGTGTCCAACTCTTTGTAACCCCATAAATCGCAGCATGCCAGGCCTCCCTGTCCATCACCATCTCCCGGAGTTCACTCAGACTCACGCTCATCCAGTCAATGATGCCATCCAGCCATCTCATGCTCTGTCGTCCCCTTCTCCTCCTGCCCCCAATCCCTCCTAGCATCAGAATCTTTTCCAATGAGTCAACTCTTCACATGAGGTGGCCAAAGTACTGGAGTTTCAGCTTTAGCATCATTCCTTCCAAAGAAATCCCAGGGCTGATCTCCTTCAGAATGGACTGGTTGGATCTCCTTGCAGACCAAGGGACCCTCAAGAGTCTTCTCCAACACCACAGTTCAAAAGCATCAATTCTTCGGCGCTCAGCCTTCTTCACAGTCCAACTCTCCCATCCATACATGACCACAGAAAAAACCATAGCCTTGACTAGACGGACCTTAGTTGGCAAAGTAATGTCTCTGTTTTTGAATATGCTATCTAGGTTGGTCATAACTTTTCTTTCAAGGAGTAAGTGTCTTTAATTTCATGGCTGCAGTCACCATCTGCAGTGATTTTGGAGCCCCCCCCAAAAAAAGTCTGACACTGTTTCCGCTGTTTCCCATCTATTTGCCATGAAGTGTTGGGACCAGATGCCATTATCTTCATTTTCTGAATGTTGAGCTTTAAGCCAACTTTTTCACTCTCCTATTTCACTTTCATCAAGAGGCTTTTTAGTTCCTCTTCACTTTCTGCCATAAGGGTGGTGTCATCTGCATATCTGAGGTTATTGATATTTCTCCCAGCAATCTTGATTCCAGCTTGTGTTTCTTCCAGTCCAGCATTTCTCATGATGTACTCTGCATAGAAACTAAATGAGCAGGGTGACAATATACAGCCTTGGCGTACTCCTTTTCCTATTTGGAACCAGTCTGTTGTTCCATGTCCAGTTCTAACTGTTGCTTCCTGATCTGCATACAGATTTCTCAAGAGGCAGATTAGGTGGTCTGATATTCCCATCTCTTTCAGAATTTTCCACAGTTTTTTTGTGTGAAGGCAAGTATAAATTTTGATATGGAAGATTCAGTATTTGCAATTTTTATTATTCTTTTAACAAGTTAGTAGAGTATCATTTTGGTGAGTTGATGAGGTGAGAATTTAAATAATTCATTTTTTTCCTCTCATTTAATCAGATAGTGAGCTCATATGAATGCCCTATAAACTCATGTCAGTACGCTTTTCGTGTCCTCTATTTGTCCTTACAGAAGCAGTGACTATTAAAATGATAAGAATCACAGAGGTTGAAAATAAATTTATGATTAGCAGGCAGAAAAGGGGGGTGGAAAAATTGGGAGATTGGGATTGACACATAAAGTAGATAACTAATAAGGACCTACTGTATAGTACAGGGAACTCTACTCTGTAATTACCTATAATAGGAAAATAATCTAAAAATGAATAGATATATGTATATGTGTAGATATGTATATGAGTATATATGTATATGAGTAGACATATGTATACCTGAGGCTTCCCGGGTAGCTCAGTTGATTGAGAATCTGCCTGCAAAGCAGGAAGACCAGAGTTTGATTCCTGGGTTGGGAAGATCCCCTGGAGAAGTAAATGGCACCCCACTCCAGTATTCTTGCCTGGAGAATCCCATGGACAGAGGAGCCTGGCAGGCTACCGCCCATGGAGTCGCAAGAGTCAGACACGACTTAGCAACTGAACCACCACATGTATATGTGTAACGGACTCTGTTTTACACATGCTGCTAAGTCGCTTCAGTCGTGTCCAACTCTGTGCAACCCCATAGATGGCAGCCCACCAAGCTCCACCATCTCTGGGATTCTCCAGGCAGTTATACACACGAAACTAATGCAACATTGTAAATCAACTATACTCCAATAAAATAATTTAAAAGAAGAATATGATGGGAACTGTAAAGACTTTAGAAGTTTCTTGGTGAATTGTACAATTACATATGTTGTAATATTTGAATAACAGAATTCATTTTAATAGTTTTATAAATGACTGAATCATGATATTGTATAATCTATTATATAATAATACACAGTTTATATAGTTTATTATACAACAATCCTTTTATACTCATTCAGGATCTGAATGAAGCACTTAATTAAAAAAATGTACTACAGTTTGTAAGGAAAATTATAAACTTCATGTAAGATCGGAGCTATTTAATATTTCTATATGTCAACTTTCACATAGGAAATGTATATAGAAATGTCTCTTCACCATTATGGTCATAGATTACATTATGAAAGGGTCCAGTTCTTAGAAAAATCATGTCACATAAAAAATTGTTCTTACCTCACATGTGAGTTATGTTCAAACAGTTCTGTGTAAGATATTAATTAAGAATTCCAATTGTGTGTTCCCAGAGAAAGAGGAGTATTTATGGTAGCTGGTGAGAAAGCTCTCAGAACAGCTTACTAAAGTTTTCCCCCAGACTCTAGTGTACTTATAATTATTAATAGGCATTTCAAAGAAGAGTAGAATTTCATGAGTAAATATACTGATTATGTTGAAGTTGAATACATTAAGTAAGTTTTCTTACTGTAGGATTCTTCAGTGCCTTAATTGTTTATGTGCACTGTAAGATACAACATACCATGTTTTTGAAATGTATTTTGCCATAAACTTTTAATGCTTTTTAAAAGCTCAGAGGACATTTAATTTTCTCTAAGGTATCAAATAGTGTTTATTAGGTCAAGTTATATTTGGATGACTTCATATGCATTAACTTTTTTAAAGGTATGTGTGTAATCTGAATAAAAAGTAAAATTTTGCTTGCTACTTCCAAGTATGGATATCTTTTTAAACATATAGACAATATTTTAAACAGGTTGTTGCTCAATGGATATGTTATGTTTATCCTGTGGCTCTTTGAACCTTCTGCAACCATAACCTTCTTCGTATCCATATCCCCTTGCAAAGCCCAGTTTGCAAAGTGCACAAAATATTGTTTCATTTGGTCTTTACTGAAACTTTCCAAAGCATGAAGCTGAGGCCCTAAAAGATTCACAGCCTTCATGCTTGGAAGTCTATTAAGGAAAGCGGTGAGATTTGAATTTGAGATCTGGTGGATAATGATAATAGATGCAGTCAATGACTGTGGAATGGCATTTTATACTATTCCTTTGGACGTTGTCTGCTGCTTTCACGTCTTCCATACTTTTTATTTTTTATCTTCTGTATTTTTCAAGTCTATATTTTCTGCTATCTAATCTTTCACATTTTTCATTTTCCTTTCACCTTGGCTCTCTAACTTAATCTTTATTCTCACTTGAAGAGTTATCTTCCTTCTTTTTCTCCACAACTCCTTTTCAACCTAGATCTTCTATGGAAAATGACCCTTAAAACATTTGATCTATTTGAGTCACCAGTATATTTGTGACTAAAATATTTAGGGTTAGGGTTAGAGTGACTAACCCTAACAAAATATTTGAGTCACCAATATTGACTACTTATTGATCATTTTTTCTCTCTCTTAATGGGTTTTGTTGAAAGCTCCAAAGAAAAAATAAAATTTAAAAGTTTCATTCCTTTGGTTATATTATAGTTATCTTTTAGAATTAAATAAACATGATTAAAATTGATTTAAAAGTAGAGAATTTTTTGAGTTTGTAAATGTACAAGATGAGATTTTGAAGATCTATTTTCAGAGAAAATCCTAGACTGTACATCCTAGTCATTTTATCGAGGTTGCTCTGTAGCATCCAAAATTAGTGTGTTGGGGCTTTCAGTGGAGAAAGAAGGAATCACTTACGCTGCTCTTCTATCCAACGCACCTTTCTCCATATATTTGGTACAGCATGGATGCAGTGAAAGAGTAAAGGGAGCCAAGCAAGAGGATGAATGGGAGGGGTGCCATGGTTGAGAGACTGGGAGGCTGGGAGGAGCAGAAGAGCCTATCCTATGACAATGATGATGGCATCCTGGTGGAGAAGACGGCAAAGACAAAAGTAAGGAGCATCCTATGTGCTTTGAAAGATAAAAGTAATATTTATGGAAAGTATATGAGAATAGATATTTTCTGTGCTTATCTGTAAAGAGTAAAAATAGAAGTTAAAAATACAATATTTAGAATTTCCCATACATGAATTCAAGTCCCATATCTGCCACTTACCAATGATATGGCTTGAACAAAACTTTTTAACTCATGTAAATCTTATTTTATTCATCTGGAAGATGGGTGCATGTGAGATAAACTATCTCTCATAGGTTCTAATTTGTCAGTTAAATGTGCTGCTTCTTTTAAAGTGCTTGGCACTAAGAGTTCTTCAACAAATCCTAGCTGAAGTTATTGGTATCAAGAAAGCTGTACCTATAAATCTGAATATGTACTTTAAATTTTTCAGACCCATTTGCTGTTGGAAAATCAGCTCATTCCTTCTGGTGGAAATGCTTAGTTTATCAATTAACTTTATAATAATTTCCCCTCCTTTTGTAGAAGTGCAGCTTTAGTAAACAATGACTCAAGAACAAATGCCAGAAAATGTACTAAATTTTCCAAACTGACTTGATTCACTCAACGACTATTAATTAGACTATATAAATAAATTATAAAAGTCCAATTTATTTTTAAAATTAATTTTCACTGGAGTAGAGTTGACTCATTGGAAAAGACTCTGATTCTGAGAGGGATTGGGGGCAGGAGGAAAAGGGGACGACCGAGGATGAGATGGCTGGATGGCATCACTGACTCGATGGGCGTGAGTCTGAGTGAACTCCGGGAGTTGGTGATGGACAGGGAGGGCTGGCATGCTGCGATTCATGGGGTTGCAAAGAGTCAGACACGACTGAGCGACTGAACTGAACTGATAATTGATTTACAATGTTGTGTTAGTTTTAGGTGTATAGCAAAGTGAGTCAGTGAAACATATATATACTCTTTCTAGATTCTATTCCCACATAGGCCATTACAGAGTACTGAGTAGAGTTCTGTGTGGTATACAGTAGGTTCCTATTACTTATCTGTGTTATATATAATTGTCGTTCAGTCGCTTGGTCATTTCTGACTCTCTGTTTCCCCATGGACTACAGCATGCCAGACTTCCCTGTCCTTCAATTTATCTCCTGAGCTTTCCTCAGACTCATGTCCATTGAGTCGGTGATGCTATCCAACCATCTCATCCTCTGTCAACCTTTTCTTCTGCCCTCAATCCTTCCAAGCATCAGGGTCTTTTCCAATGAGTCTGCTCTTCGCATCAGGTGGCCAAAGTATTTGGGCTTCAGCTTCAGTGTCCCCTTTTCCAGTGAATATTTAGGATTGATTTCTTTTAGGATTGACTGCTTTGATTTCCTTGGGTATATGTCTATCCCAATCTTCCAATTTATTTCTCTCCCCACCTTCGCTCATGGTAACCCTAAGTTTGATTTCTATATCTGTGGATCTATTTCTGTTTGTAAATAAGTCTATTTGTACCAGTTTTTAGAGTCCTTGTATAAGTGGTATCATATAACATTTGTCTTTCTCTGTTTGACTTACTTCACTCAGGATGACAAACTCTAGGTCCATCCACATTGCTGAAAATGACTTCATTTCATTCTTTTTTACAGGGAACCAGTCACTATATTATTTTTATTATTGTAAATTTGTGTTTTTTGAAAACAGTTGTTTCCAAGCAATGATTTGACTGCTTTTATCAAAGCCAAATAGGTGAACTCAGGCATAGACTTACATATTAGAAAATGCAATGTGAGGGTTTTTTTGTGTGTGTCAAAAAAGAATTGTGGCCCAATATAAAATAACTAGATGCTGTGTTCTCTTAAAACCATTAGTAAATTGCTGCTCTAACATTGATATGCCACTAATGGGCTATTCTTCTATCTTTGTTACTACCTTTGAACTTTTTTTTATCATAAATAGCATTTAGAAAGAAATAATAGGAATCCAGTTGGAATTGTTAAACAAAGTTGTTATTTATGGTGATATATTATTAATAGTTTTTTTATGTGTAATGCATTGATTATACAGTTTTATTTATATTATTTTATTCAGATGGAAAGAATAGATTCAGAAAGCTAATTAACACACTCTTGAGTCAGATAGCTGTAAGTACGCAAAGTCATGAATTTCAACTAGTCTTTTCTTATTCCAAAATCTATTTTTCTAACTGGTATACCTTGCTGCCATTTAAAAAAAAATCATTGTTAAAAAATAATCTTTATTCCACATTGAGGATTTTCAATTTGCTGTGTTATGAATACCTCCCAATCTAATTCCTGCCACATTATGTCAATGTAAATATCAAATGATTGGCTAATAGTAGCTAACATCTGCTGAATAATTAATAGTTTGTATTATGTGCTTCAAAATGCAGCCTTTATACTTATAACCGATATTTGAAGAAGTGGAAATTATTTTTACCCTCATTTCTCCTAAGATGGAGAAACTTAGCCTAAAGGAGGCAAATATGTTGATACAACTAGGAATGAGCAGAGTTGTTATTGAAATCCAGGTATGTCTGATTCTGAAGCTCTTTACCACTTTCCTGTTTTGCCCTTTGGTATCATGAAGCTATATATTGATATGAATTAGTAATTCTTATGATGAGAAAAACATATACAAAGACAGAAATTTCCAGACCTCAAATAACCTACATAACCTGACAGATGATTACTAGTAAACCAAAATTCTTCAAACTAAGATGTTATGGGCTTCATATTTATACTCAACTCGAGATTCAGGTGAAGATGACTTGAAAGTTTAGGAGGCCCTGGGGTAGGTGGTATGGCCAAATGGTTTGGAGTTTTGTTCATCTGTGAAAGTATGAGTACACACTACATACAGCTGTGTATCTCCTTACTCTTTAAGACAACTGAGTTGTGATATTTAGCTGAAGAATCATGTTGTTTGCTTTCCTGCCTTCAAATAAGCCACTTTTTTTTTATAACCCAGAATGTTTTTTGTCCTCTTCCCTCACAAACCTTTTAATACAGTATTTGAAAAAGCCTGGCTCTAATCGCCTTCTCTAAGGGACAGCTTAGGGTAGTGGTTAAGAAGAGAATCCAGAGTCAGAATGCCTGGGCTCAGACCTCTTTCTGGGTATGACTTTATTTTACTTTTTAATGTATTTTTGGCTCAGCTCCCTCATCTGTGAAATGGGTGTAAAAATAATAATATTTTAGAAAGGGTTGTTATAAAAGCTAAACAAGTAATTTTTGAAAGTATGTAAAGTGATGTCTGGAATAAAGTAAGAACTGGTAAGTACTTACAAAATAAAGAAATTGAAAAAAATAAAATAAAGCCTTCACTGCTAACCCTGTTCAGTGTACGCTTTGTCCCCTATTTCCTGAATCACAGGATTCACTTCCTGGGCACTTACCACGGTGCCTTCTCTTATGATTACTTATCTGCATACCTTTTAACTTGTAAACTTCTTGTGAAGAGATGACTTCTTCCACTGCTTCAGGTTATTGTTCAATAAGACTTATGCGTAAGTGAATCCATGACTGTCTAGAGGCAGGCAAGTGATTCCCATTCCCTTCTATCAAAGAGAACATTGCTGATGATTGTAACCCCATTGCATCACCTGTCACAATAAGATGGCCGTTAACCCTGGTGGAAATTGTGTGCCTCCTATGATCATTTGGTGCCTTCTCTGTGTCATATGTGAAATAATGTTCTTACAAAGTTGCCCACGTCCAAATCCCAGAACCTGTTACCTACCTTACCTGGCAAAAGGATTCTGCAGATGTAATTATTTTAAGGATTATCCTGGCTTTTCCAGGTGGGTCCATTGTAATCACAGGGGTCCTTATAAGAAGGGGATAATGGAAGCAAAGGTTATACTGGTGCCATTGATTGAGGCCGTGATTGAACCCAGGTCTCCCGCATTGCAGGAGGATTCTTTACCATCTGAGCCACCAGGGAAGCCCCCCACCCCCGCCAAATTAAAACAAGTAAAGTGTATTTTCTTCTTGGAAGTTGGCTGAAGTTTTTATGAAAATTAGTTTATCATGCTCATAAGAAAAAAAAAAAACCCTAAATCAATACTTTAATTCATTTAAAAAATGCAAGTATCACAAACCAACTACAGAGTTTCTTTTTTATAAACCCAATCTTGGAATAATGAGTAAAAATGTTAAAACTTCTTCTCTCCTAAGCTGTAATACATTAGTTCTTTCTATCAAGCCTCCCTTCCCTCACTCTCCCATCTCCACTCCCTGATCCTACTTCCAAGCAGCAGTTGCATTTAGGGTGGTCATGAGTGGAGAGTGAACAGAAGGGCAATGGCCGAGATGATGCTGTCGGTCCCATTTTAATAAACAGTCTACAGAAATACTGAGCAGAAGCTTTAATAGCATTCCTGGCAGTAACCACCCCTGTTCCCCATGTATTTTGAGCCCGATTTAATTTGAATCAAATAGAAATAAAAACTCCTTACCATTGCACCCTAATGACTGTAATTTTCTCTCAAGCTGTTACTTACAGACACAGTATGTTGCACCTTGGAAGGAATATTCTTATCCTTTTTTAATTGAATCTCAAGGCTAATGTCTTTATTTAAAAAACGAACTTATTTCTGAAAGATGAACATTAATACTATGAATTAATATGATATATAAGCCCTTCTGGAATTTCCCCAGGAAGAGAAATTACAAAGTTAGATGTCTTCCTTTCGTCACATTTATTCCAGCCCGTCCAATGATACTACCCAGTTTGTCTTTTTTCAGGGCTGTAATACTCCTGTCAGCAGCTCTGTTGAAGCATTTAACTCACCACATATCTGTAACCTGATTGCCAGAGCCAAAAGCTTCTCCACTCTGACTTCAAGTAGTTCAATTCTCTGGTGCCAGATGGTATGCAAATTGATCCTTTCTCAGAGATACAGATGTCACTGTGCCCAGAGTTCGTTAGAGTGTCTATATCTACTCCTGCTGGGAATACAATTTGGTAGAAAAACTCTTTGGCTGCCCTGCCGATGATCTGTAGCCGATAGACTCATTCCCAGATGACAACTTTAATACGTGCTTTTCTATTCATCAGAATGACAAAGAACAAAGATTCAAAATTAGGAATGAACATATATTATGAAGCTGGATCAAAGGAGAGACCTCATGCAAAAATTAGAAAGCATACTAAAAAGAAGTATGATTGAATGAGAGATCTAATTTGTCATCTCTTCCTTCCCTCACTGTAAATGCTGCCAAGGAGAATATCAAACCATTCACAGCTAATGGAGTAAGGGAACCTGTTTGTATCCATGAATCAACTCCTTGGAATTGAAAGGAGCCAGTAATGAATGGCGGAGAAGGCAATGGCACCCCACTCCCGTACTCTTGCTTGGAAAATCCTATAAATGGAGGAGCCTGGTGCTGCAGTCCCTAGGGTCGCTGCGAGTTGGACATGACTGAGTGGCTTCACTTTCACTTTTCACTTTCATCATTGGAGAAGGAAATGACAATCCACTCCAGTGTTCTTGCCTGGAGAATCCCAGGGACGGCAGAGCCTGGTGGGCTGCCGTCTATGGGGTCACACAGAGTTGGACACAACTGAAGTGACTTAGCAGCAGTAATGAATGGAAGGAATGTCAGTGTTAAGAAAAGTACCTGAATTAGGTAAGATTCAGTTTTCAGATGAATACCTGAATCCAAACACTGTACCTAAAGTTTTCTCTTGTTAGTATCTGGCCATTTTAAAAGGACCTTTCTTTGGCTCCAATTCTACCTCATGGGATGGTAGAATAAGATTGTTTTTCTGTTTTTAAGTACTTTTAGATCATCCGGTAACCTAAGTTAATGCAGTTCATCATATATTTAAAGATTTGAAGAAAATTTTAGCCTATGATACTTTGGAAGATAGATCTACCTTAGAATAAAAATATTTACAATAATAATAAATTTAAAAGTAATTTGGGATTTAAATATGCCCATAACACTATCCTCTTTGTTAGAAAGACATGTAAAAATCCGAGAGTATTTTATATACTCATGTATAATCTTAGGAATGAAATTTAAGTTATGGAGAAACAGGGTGTAGATTTTCCATGTAGTTTTCATTGCTATAGTTGTGCTGGACTTCAGTTTGGAAAACAATAATGGACCGATAGAATGATAGTATTCTGCTTTTGCAGTGTTACACAATTCTTCAGATAACTAAATTATTTTTATGCCAAAAATATTTTTAGAAATTATCCTAGAGAAAACCCAAAACTATATTCTACAAACACTTAAGGCAATCAGTTGGTATGTAGATGTTGCTTCATATTGAAGAATTCGTGTATTTGAATTTGAGGTAGAATAATAATGTCAGGGTGAGTGATCACACCATCATGATTATCTGGGTCATGAAGATCTTTTTTGTACAGTTCTTCTGTGTATTCTTGCCACCTCTTCTTAATATTTTCTGCTACTGTTAGGTCCATACCATTTCTGCCCTTTATTGAGATCATCTTTGCATGAAATGTACCCTTTGGATCTCTAATTTTCTGAAGAGATCTCTAGTCTTCCCCATTCTATTGTTTTTCTCTATTTCTTTGCTGGAGAAGGCAGTGGCACCCCACTCCAGTACTCTTGCCTGGAAAATCCCATGGATGGAGGAGCCTGGTAGGCTGCATTCCATGGGGTCACTAAGAGTCGGACATGACTGAGCAATTTCACTTTCACTTTTCACTTTCATGCATTGGAGAAGGAAATGGCAACCAGCTCCAGTGTTCTTGCCTGGAGAATCCCAGGGACAGTGGAGCCTGATGGGCTGCTGGCTGTGGGGTCACACAGAGTCGGACACGACTGAAGCAACTTAGCAGTAGCATTTCTTTGCACTCATCACTGAGGAAGACTTTCTTATCTCTCCTTGCTATTCTTTGAAACTCTGCATTCAAATGGGTATATCTTTCCTTTTCTCCATCATTTTTTGCTTCTCTTTTTTCACAGCTATTTGTAAGGCCTCCTCAGACATCCAGTTTGCTTTTCTGCATTTGTTTTTCTTGGGAATGGTCTTAATCCCTGTCTCCTGTAGAATTTCACTAAATCTGTTCATAGTTCATCAGGCACTCTGTCTATCAGATCTAGTCCCTTAAATCTATTTCTCACTTCCACTGTATAATCATAAGGGATTTGATTTAGGTCATATATGAATGGTCTAGTGGTTTTCCTCACTTTCTTCAATTTAAGTCTGAATTTGGCATTAAGGAATTCATGATCTGAGCCACAGTCAGCTCCTGGTCTTGCTTTTGCTGACTGTATAGAGCTTGTCCAACTTTGGCTGCAAAGAATACAATCAATCTGATTTTGGTGTTGGCCACCTGGTAATGTCCATCTGTAGAGTCTTCTCTTGTGTTATTGGAAGAGGATGTTTGCTATGACCAGTGTGTTCCCTTGGCAAAACTCTATTATCTTTTGCCCTGCTTCATTCTGTACTCCAAGGTAAAATTTGCCTGTTACTCCAGGTGTTTCTTGACTTCTTACTTTTGCATTCCAGTGGAGAAGGCAATGGCACCCCACTCCAGTACTCTTGCCTGGAAAATCCCATGGACTGAAGAGCCTGGTAGGCTGCAGTCTGTGGGATCCCAAAGAGTCAGACACAACTGAGCGACTTCACTTTCACTTTTTATTTTCATGCATTGGAGAAGGAAATGGCAACCCACTCCAGTGTTCTTGCCTGGAAAACCCCAGGGATGGGGGAGCCTGGTGGGCCCCCGTCTGTGGGGTCACACAGAGTTGGACATGACTAAAACGACTTAGCAGCCCCTGTAATGAAAAGGACATCTTTTTTGGGTGTTAGTTCTAAAAAGTCTTGTAGGTCTTCATAGAACCGTTCAACTTCAGCACCTTCAGTGTTTCTGGTCAGGCCATAGACTTGCATTAACTTGATATTGAATCATCGTTTGCCTTGGAAACGAACATAGGTCATTCTGTCGTTTTTGAGATTGGATCCAAGTACTACATTTCAGATTTTTTTGTTGACTATGATGGCTGCTCCATTTCTTCTAAGGGATTCCTTCCCACAGTAGTAGAATAGTCATCTGAGTTAAATTCACCATTTCCAGTTCATTTTAGTTCTATGATTCCTAGAATGTCGATGTTCACTCTTGCCATCTCCTGTTTTACAACTTCCAATTTGCCTTGATTCATGGACCTAACATTCCGATTTCCCATGCAATATTGCTCTTTACAGCATCGAACTTTGCTTCTATTACCAGTCACATCCACAACTGGATGTTGTTTTGCTTTGGCTCCATCCCTTCATTATTTCTGGAGTTATTTCTCCACTGACCTCCAGTAGCATATTGGGCACCTACCAACCTGGGGAGTTCATCTTTCAGTGTTCTATATTTTTGCCTTTTCATACTGTTAACGGGATTCTCAAGGCTAGGATACTGAAGTTGTTTGCCATTTCCTTCTCCAGTGGACCATACTTTGTCAAAACTCTCCACCATGACCTGTCTGTCTAGGGTTGCCCTACATGGCATGGCTTAGTTTCATTGAGTTCGCCAAGGATGTGGTCCATATAATCATATTGGCTAGTTTTCTGTCATTGTGGTTTCAGTCTGTCTGCCCTCTTATGCCCTCTCTCAGCGCCTACCATCTTAGTGGGCTTTCTCTTAAATACATCTTACAGAAGACATTAAGAAGAGGTGGTAAGAATACACAGAAGAGCTGTACAAAAAAGATCTTCACAACCCAGATAATCACAATGGTGTGATCATTCACCTAGAGCCAGACATCCTGGAATGTGAAATCAAGTGGGCCTTAGGAAGCATCACTACAAACAAAGCTAGTGGAGATGATGAAATTCCAGTTGAGCTATTTCAAATCCTAAAAGATGATGCTGTGAAAGTGCTTCACTCAATATGCCAGAAAATTTGGAAAACTCAGCAGTGGCCATGGGACTGGAAAAGGTCAATTTTCATTCTAATCCCAAAGAAAGGCAATGCCAAAGAATGCTCAAACTACAACACAATTGCACTCATCTCACACTTTAGCAAAGTAACACTCAAAATTCTTCAAATCAGGCTTCAACAGTACATGAACCATGAACTTCCAGATGTTCAAGCTGGATTTAGAAAAGGCAGAGAAACCGGAGATCAAATTGCCAATATCCACTGAATCATCAAAAA